>JXCR01148683.1:22430-38391 GCA_002079205.1 Phalaenopsis hybrid cultivar | reverse complement strand
CTTAAGGGACAGCGGATCTCACAGGCATACAGGTTTGCTTTACATTTTACAGCACTTAATTTTCCTGTTTCAACCTACTACTGCTCTTCTTATACAGCATGTTACATTTGTCTTGTTTCTACCTGCTACTGCTCTTCTTATACAGCATGTTACACTTGTCATGTTTCTACCTGCTACTATTCTCCACGTATAGCATGTTGTACTGCTTCTGTTTTTGCCTACTACTGTTCCACTTGCATGCTACTGTTCGTTCCTGCATTGCGCATTTTACATCTTATAACTTTAAACATGTTTACCTCTTTTTTTTACATAGGATGTTTAGAGGACTACAACCATAGGGTCGTTTGATTTGATATTATTACTGGACACCCTAGAAAATTTAAACTCGTCACGTCGAGGAGTTTGGAGCTAGCACTGTGGGCAGCACGACCATCTTCAACAGCAGAACATGTCTTCCCCAGCAAAATCATTCCCTTTCCTAGAAATTAAACAACAATCCATAGGTTTTTGAGGTTGTTTGCCGCAACATAAATCCTCCACCTTTTTCTTTAGGCATTCGTATAGCTCTGTCGTACGATTTAAGCCCTAAACTCGTTCTAGGTTCCGAGGTTGTCGTCCGATACGACGTAAACTCTCATATCTTCTAGGCAATTTGTGTANAAGACTCCCCGACTCAAATGGAGTGTATATCATTTGTTGAGAGTATTTCCAGGTTTATAGTTGAAACTCTCTTTCTCTTTCTTTCCAGCGACATCATTATCATTTCAACGGGTATAAATCCCGCCTCTTAGAGCTTCACATGATAGTCATAGGATATTGTTTCCTTCCTCTGACCCTATGACTCTGAGATCCCCACGAACGATGCAATTCACGGATTGCTGGTCGGGGATCTCTGAACATGTTGAGTCAACTATCTTCAGGATCAGATAAATTTAGGGTTCTAGTGATTTGGGAAGATAGGTTTGCGGTACCCTAACCCAGCCACTTTAACTTATTTAAGGATTACTCCTACCTTTCTTTGACTGCCCACTTTGAGCTCTGTCGCTCATCTTGTTGAAATTGGTATCATCTTAACAACCCGATTACCGATGAGCTACCACCCATTTGGGATAAAACGATTTTTCATCTGCCTTTATGGCCTGTAAGTGCTTTAAGGCATCAGGATGTCGAGTCAAGATGATCTGGCTATTTTGTAGGTTGCATGTGTTGATGAGTTCGTTACCCATACGAGACCGTGAGAGACTCACTCTCCACCCCGCGGCTTAGTGGAAGCTTTGAAAGAATCAGAGCGTTCCCCTGTAAAATAATCATCATTTGGTAGTCCTACATCAATTGTCACTACTAATGTAAGCAAAAATTCTTTGGATCAAGAAAATTCATGAGCAGCCTCCAAAATGTAATTAATCTAGTGGGATATGTCCTCTTAGAAGCACTGTATACTCCAAAACAGACAAACACACCTGAATCTCTGGTTGTAGGTAGCTTTCGTAAGAGTTATTTCGCGGATATTTGACACAATTCATTTTGGTTCAATTTTGTTCGGACATATGTGTTTGACCTATCCTAGCAAGATTTGCAAAACGGAAACTATACACGTTCTTTCTCTTGTTTGTCTGTCTTTGTCGTATGTCATGTTTTTCTAGTTACTCTCTTCTTCTGATCATTCACATAATCTGAAAAAGTTGACTTATTCGAAAAAATGAAGAATATGACTAAGGACAAATTGGTGACTCCTTTAAAAATAAAAAAAGAAAAAACGNAATTATAATATAAGCTCATTAAGGAACTTAAAAAATTGTAAATTTTCTATTAAAAAAATCATAATCATAAAATATTGAGATAATCTAAAATTTAGGATTAAAATTGTCATGATTTTTAAATCTTGTTTTTATCTTTTTGCATGGCCTTCAGGCAAGATTTTAATCAGGTTAAATAGNTCCTTCCGAAGCGGGCGACGGGATTTCGATTCCGGCTGCCGACAGCTTCTTACGGGCGACCCCCCAAACAACATCTTTTTCTTTTTCTTTTTTGTGCCGACACACCCCCGCGACACATCCTTTTGAGTCGCTGCCTCCACGGCATACCCACGCTTTAGGGTCACTGCCTCCACAGCACGTCCACCCTTTCGGGTCATTGCCTCCACGGCATACTCAACCTTTGAGGTGTGCCTCCACGGCATCCCAACCTTTCAAGTCTCTTCCTCCACAACACACACAACCTTTCGGGTTGCTGCCTCCACGACACATCCATTTTTTCAGGTCGTTGTCTCTACGCCACACCCATCTTCGGGTCACTGCCTCCAAGACACGGAAACCCATTTGGAATGTTGCCTCCTCGACATGCCCACCCTTTCGGGTAGTTGCATCCATGACATGTCAACTATTTCGAGTCACTAACTCCACTGCAGACCAATTCTTTGGGTCACTGCATCCACGAAACTCCCACCCTTTCAGGTCACTATCTCCACGACATACTTATCCTTTAGGTTATTGCCTCCACAACGGGCCTACCCTTTCGATCCATTGCTTCAACAGCACGCCCATTCCTTCAGGCTACTGCCTCCACGGCAGGTCCACCTTTTCGGATCGCTGCCTCCACAACAAACTCATTCCTTTGAGTTGTTGCCTCCACGACACGTCCACCCTTTTGAGTCGTCGCCTCCACGACACACCCATATTCGGACCACTACCTCCACGGCACGCCCACTCTTTCGGGTCTCTACTTCCACAAAACGTTCTCCCTTTCAGGTCACTGCCTCCAAGAAACACTCACTTTTTTTTGTCACGGACTCTACAGCATGCCCACCCTTTCGATTCATTGTCTTCACGACATACACATCTTTTAGATCGTTGCCTCCAAAGCACACTCACCCTTCCGGGTTACTGCTTCCACAGTATACCCATTCATTTGGGTCGTTGCCTCCATGATACGCTCGTTTTGTGTCACTGCCTACACAGCACAATCCCCACCACTTTTATCAATGATTGTTTGCATTTGCATCAATATGCATGTTATATGCATGGATAGTGAGTCAGATTCGATATGTGAGTGACTCTGTTAGTTGTGATGTCTTAACGAACATTGTTTGCATGATCGATCCTGGTGAGCAATGTGAGTTAAAGCATCTGGATTGACACGAATATGGTTATGCTAAAGATCCAAATGATTTAACTCATGTCACCTTGTATATTATGGGACCGCATTTAATGACCTTTATCTTAAAATTAAAAAATATATATTTTGTTATTAATTATATCCACTATAATTTTAAAATTATGCATATAGCAAACTGGGTCATATGTAAGGTCAGACCTTTTCAAAATCTATCATGGGTGATACCATTTAAATCCCTTGGATCTTTAGAACGGGATCGATGTGGTAAACCCGTCAAAGTCATACATACCCGGAGGCTTATCCTAAGCACTTCGATGTTGATTGTAACACTTTTTTATTAGATGGTGTGCTAAGCTAGGACTAGGATTCTATGTAGTATTTTCAACGCATTTGGTTATTATTCTCTGTTGATTAGTTGTTCTAGTCAAACATCATTTTTGTGTTTTTTTGTGTTTGCATGTTTGATGTGCATGATAGTATATTAGAGTGTTCTTCTGCAAAGAGTAATGCATATATATATATATATATATATATATATATACACGCACAGGTATCATTAAAAGGGGAGCACATGATGATTTCTACTAACATTTTGCTTATAGGTGTCATTTAGCTCCCCTGATACAAAAACAAAATTCATTATACGTTGCATGTTTCTTGGTTTTCCCGCTAGCGTTGTTTTCATGAAGATCGAGTCCTTTTTTTCTCTTTTCCTTTGTACTTTTAAAGCCATAGGAGTATATCGTATTAGAATAAGGTGCGAGCACGGTTTTCGAGACATCAGACAGACGGAACCACGTGACGGGAACCAGGAGCAGCATGCTCGTCTCGTACCTTAATTCTAAATCTCATTTATATATAGAATTATGACCAGTGTGACTTATACGGTGCATGTCTGTTTATTTCTTTTCTAGGATACGTTGTCAAATTAGTGGCATCGGCCTTTCATTATTATTTGTTGTCTTTTTTGCATTTTTGCATGTTTGAATTGTTTTCTCTTATTTATTTCTGGTTGAACTGGGATGCTACGAAAATTATAATATAAACTCATTAAGAAACTTAAAAAATTGTAAATTTTTTATTAAAAAAATCATAATCATAATAGATTGAGATAATCTAAAATTTAGGATTAAAGTTGTCAGGATTTTTAAATCTTGTTTTTATCTTTCTGCATGGCCTTCAGGCAAGATTTTAATCAGGTTGCATAGCATAGCTTTCACCCAAATCATAATTAATAAGTCATCCAAAATATTTAATAATCGTTCTATGTAATTGTATCATTTTGCATCTCCTGAGAAGAAGTTCCCGTACATTTTCAACTTCACTGACTCAAGATAGATTTTTACTCAAGTGGTTGTCTAGTGTGCATAAGTCGTTAGAAGACTCCCCGACTCAAATGGAGTGTATATCATTTGTTGAGAGTATTTCCAGGTTTATAGTTGAAACTCTCTCTCTTTCTTTCCAGCGGCATCATTGTCATTTCAACGGATATAAATCCCGTCTCTTAGAGCTCCACGTGATAGTCATAGGATATTGTTTCCTTCCTCTGACCTTATGATTCTGAGATCCCCACGAACGATGCAATTCATGGATTGGTGGTCGGGGATCTTTGAACATGTCGAGTCAACTATCTTCAGGATCAAATAGATTTAGGGTCCTAGTGATTTGGGATGATAGGTCTGCGGTACCCTAACCCAGCCACTTCGACTAATTTAAGGATTACTCCTCCATTTCTTTGACTACCCACTTTGAGCTCTATCGCTCATCTTGTTGTCATTGATATCATCTTGACGACTCGATTATCGATGAACTACCACCCATTTTGGATAAAATGATTTTTCATCTGCCCTTATGGCCTGTAAGTGCTTTGAGGTATCGGGATGTCGAGTCAGGATGATCTAGCTATTTTGTAGGTTGCATGTGTCGATGAGTTCGTTACCCATACGAGACCGTGAGAGAATCACTCTCCACCCCGTGGCTTAGTGGGAGCTTTGAAAACATCAGAGCATTCCCCTGCAAAATAATCATCATTTGGTAGTCCTACATCAATTGTCACTATTAATGTAAGCAAAATTTCATTGGATCAAGAGTATTCATGAGCAGCCCCCAAAATGTAATTAATCAAGTGGGATATGTCCTCTTAGAAGCACTCTAGACCCCAAAACAGACAAACACACATGAATCTCTGGTTGTAGGTAGTTTTCATAACCGTTCTTTCGCGGATATTTGACACAAGTCATTTCGGTCCAATTTTGTTCGGACATATGTGTTTGACCTATCCTAGCAAAATTTGCAACACGGAAACTATTTACGTTCTTTCTCTAGTTTGTCTGTCTTTGTCGTATGTCATGTTTTTTTCCAGTTACTCTTTTCTTTTGATCATTCACATAATCTGGAAAAGAGACTTATTCGAAAAAATGAAGAATAAGACTAAGGACAAACTGGTGACTCCTTTAAAAATAAAAAGAGAAAAAATGAAAACACACTCCAACATCCATCTCGCAATTTTTACTTTCATGCCAGAGAGAGTGACTATTAATGAATTTCACTATGGCCGCCAACACTTAGATAAATACATTATGTTTGATTAAATTGCAGCCTCATATATTTGTCTCTTTAGCTTCCACGATATCATTGCATAATACTTTTGTGGTGATTCTCAATTTTTAAACATAAAGCCTTAGGTACCAAAGTTATGTCTTAAACTATAGCCCTACTCATCTATTTATAACTAAATCTATTACAAATAATTCTTAATTTGCTTTTCACATAGATAGAAACTTATCAATCACTGAAATTATACAACATAAGCTCGATTTTTGTTCTCCTAAATCTAAAATTTATTTAGTTAGAATGTGTTTTCCATTGTTCTAACATTTCACTTAATTCAACGTAAGTCTCGTCGATTAAAATTATGACATCAACAAAAAGAATGCACCAATTCATCTCACTTTCAATATCCTTTGTAGGTATATTTCTAATGAATATCCAAAAATATAGAATTAATGATATTCATTGACGTGATACCAATATATCTAACAACTTTATGAGCCTCCTTGCAAATNAGCCTTCTTGCAAATTTTTCAAATAATGTTGAATACTCCATCACAACCATATTTAAACTTCATCATAACTTTTAGACACTTTTCTCAGTTGTTTTATGTGAAGGAAGGACATTAGTCAAGGGTGTTCACAAGTTGAACAATTTACTCATAGTTACAAAATTTAAAAGCATGAGATTTCTCAAGAAATAAAAAATCATTGTTGTTTAGAGCATGAGAATAGAACCTCAATCTCCTTCCAATCTCTAGTACTAACCCATCCATCCTGAGATTTTCTTGCTGCTTCGGTGAGTAACCTATAAAAATAAGAGAGAAAACTTTTATTTTCATGCTTCAAATTTGGCAAAATATTAAAAATAAAGAACGAACGAAATTGAAAATTAGTAGAATTTGTAACTAGAAAGAAGCCCGACATGTAAAGCATCGTATCCTATTCAAATTTTCATTAAAAAAAAATCATTGTTAAATGTAAGAATCTTTCATTCTTGTACATTTTAAAATTTTAAAATTCGGGATATGAAGCTCGTCATACTGAGAAAATTTCCATACAAAGTCCAGACGCAGCTCTTCGTGTGAACTCTAGTAATATGTCGTCATGTATGTTGCATCGAGTCCACTTAAAAAATATTAAAGTGAAATCTCGAAGGTTATTGAAATGGAACCGCGGAAGTTATTCAAGTAGAACTGCGGATGTTATTGAGAGGATCAGTAGAAGGTAATTGGGGGGTTATTGGGATATTAAGTCCAATAACACCGCAATAACCCTTCAATAACCCCTCCAATAACATTTGTTGTTTCACTCTAATAACCCCCTACAATAACCCCTCGCAATAACCCCCTGCAATAACCTCCAATAATCTCCGCAGTTCCACTTCAAAAATCGCCGACAATAACCCCGACAATAACCCCCCAATAAACTTCATCGCTCCACTTCAATAACCCCCTACAATATCCTGCTAATAGCTCTCCAATAACCTTAGCGATTTTACTTCAATAACCCCTACAATAACCCCCTAATAACTTCCCAATAACCCTGCGGTTTCACTTTAATGAACCTCAATAACCTCCGCAATATAACACACGTGGCGGCATATTACTAGAGTCCACACGCAGAACTACGTCCGGACTCCGTAGGGAAAATTTTCTCCATCATACTATGTTGTTGACAATCAGATGAGACCAAACTCAAATCACTGAGAGAAAATAAGACAGAAAATAAGCATGCCAAACAAACCAAAATCTTTAAATAGCTTAGCCCAATTGATGTTACGTCATGTTGTCGCAACTGTAAATTTCACTATGACAGTTTAGTTTGTAACAAGAAATTCACAACCCTAATCTTTTTATAGCGAGATAAATCACAGCTAATGAATAAAGTGTAATCGCTAAAATACCATTAATAAGATGGCTAAATTTCAGATGATGGGGATCGTTGATGTCAAATAATCGACGATAAAAAAGCCAATCGAGTCGAGATCCTAAAATAGATATTAAGTAGAGCATAAAAGCCTCTAGGTAGACCTCTCAATCTGGGAGTAGAGTTGAACTCCACCGGTGGTGGCGACGCCTTTGGACTTATTAAGCGTCTCATCCGCGTAGCAGACAAACCTTGCTCCAAGCTTCCGCTGCAGCTGAAGTCCTTCGGCGAAGAAAATAACTTTGCCGGAGAAATTTCTCCGGCTGGGCGATGGTAGCTCAGGTGAGTGATTTCGGCGAAGGGAGCATGGGAGGCGTGAAGCGCAGTGGAGGGCGGAAATGGCCATCGTCGGGTCGGACCACCTCGACCGATTGTAACTATATTTTTTCTCCGTATGGCCCACTAATTTTTATGTAAATTTGCATACATACCGTGGTTGTTGTTTGTCAAAAATGTTTATGGTAAACATTGAGTTCGTGACAATTTTATTTCTTTTATTTTGTAAAATATCCCCTAAGAGGATGGTATTTTAAAAAATAAAAAAAATTGAAATTAATTTTATTATGATATATACCAGTTGTTGTGGTGTATATAGAAACAAAATACGAGAAAAATCTTTGACGCGGCGAAAAATATAACGAGAAAATACACCAGAAAACAGTAACACAGCATAACACAGATTTACGTGGTTCAACAAATTGACTACGTTCACTAAGTTGCAGAGGATTTTACTACTTGAGAAATTTACATCAGTCGATCGTCTCGACTTACAAGAATAATCTCTCAATTCTTCTATCTCTCATCTTCTCTCTCTACACTAAGATACACCGAAGAAGTTCTACATCGAGATACACCGAAGAAGATAAACTTACAAGAAAAATAAACCCAATTTATATTCTGCCACAAGCCATCAAGAATGAGTCAAGGGAGAACAATCTTCTTATTTTTCTTTCTTCTTCCTTCTGTCGCAAGGAATTAATGTTTGCACTTCTCTTCCTCAGTCCAGAGGAAGTCCGAATAAGAACATAAAAATCGTGACTTCAAAAACTGAAGGAGAGCCGAGCGATACATTTTATCGCGAGAGAGGAGGAGGGAGAGGCAACATTTCGTGAAACAGAGAGGTAGAAGTGGTTTCGCGAAACAGTAGGGTTGCGGTCGTGACCTTTTGCTACCGTGAGACGGAAGCGCGAAAGGGAGGCAGGAGCGAGCGAAACGGGAAAGGAGCAGGGCGGAAACAGTCAGAATAGGCTNGCCTTTGGACTTATTAAGCGTCTCATCCGCGTAGCAGACAAACCTTGCTCCAAGCTTCCGCTGCAGCTGAAGCCCTTCGGCGAAGAAAATAACTTTGCCGGAGAAATTTCTCCGGCTGGGCGGTGGTAGCTCAGTTGAGTGATTTCGGCGAAGGGAGCATGGGAGGCGTGAAGCGCACTGGAGGGCGGAAATGGCCATCGTCGGGTCGGACCACCCCGACCGATTGTAACTATATTTTTTCTGCGTATGGCCCACTAATTTTTATGGAAATTTGAATACATACCCGTGGTTAAGTTGTTTGTCTATAATGTTTATGTTAAACATTGAGTTCTCGTCACAATTTTATTTCTTTTATTTTGTAAAATATCTCCTAAGAGGATGTTATTTAAAAAAAAAAAAAGTAGAAATTGATTTTATTGTAATATATATAGTTGTTGTGATATGTATATTGAAATAAAATATAAGAACTATCTTTGACGCGGCGAAAAATATAACAAAAAAATACACCAGAAAACAGTAACACAGCAGAACACGGATTTACGTGGTTCAGCAAATTGACTACGTTCACTGAGTTACAGAGGATTTTACTACGTGGTTCTTCTTCTCTCTCTTCACTAAGATACACCGAAGAAGCACTATATCGAGATACATCGAAGAAGATAAACTTACAAAAGAAATAAACTCAATTTATATTCTGTCACAAGCCACCAATAAGGAGTCAAGGGAGAACAATCTTCTTCTTCTTCTTTCTTCTTCCTTCTGTCGCAAGGAACTACTGTTTGCACTTCTCTTCCTGTGTCCCGAGGAAGTCCGAAGAAGAACATAAAAATTGTGACTTCAAAAACTGAAGGAGAGTCGTGCGATACCTTTTATCGCGAGAGAGGAGACAGGAGAGACAACATTTCACGAAACAGAGAGGCAGAAGTGGTTTCACGAAACAGCAAGGTTGCGGTCGTGGCCTTTTGTTATCGTGAAACGGGAGCAGTTCGTGACTTTTCGCAAAAGGGAGGCGGGAGCGAGCGAAAAGAGAAAGGAGCGGGGCGAGAACGGTCAGACTAGGCTCGAAAACTCTATAAATCTTCCACTTTGAGAACGGTATACATACTACAACATCTTCTTCCTAAAACTGAAATCCTCCACTAGCGGTGTCGCCCTTTTTTTCAAACATGTATCACCTCTACAACTCAAAGCCCATGTTGTCACACCAGAAGACCAACTGAAGCTGTGCACAACTTTAATTTCTCAAGAGTAAAACCCTCAATAAGCATATCAGCAGGGTCCAAATAGTTTTGCACCTCCAAGCTATTTCCTAGATTACTTTTGTCTCTGCTTACAACTCTCACTGCATGGGCAATATCATGCATCTACTGAAAAGCCTTTTTCAACAAGTCTAGTATTGTACATATTATTGTAATCATGCTTAGTTATCACCTGGTACACTCAGTTGTTGTGTAATGTCTTCTTCCCTGGTGGAAGTTCTGTCAGCTCCCACTTGCTCGAACTTTATCTTGCAAGATTTCTTCATAACTCTGTGGTTCTCTACCATATGTATGTGGAACAATAGGAATGAGTGGCCCAGACCCACTCTCATTTTCACTTCCATTATCAACAGAACTATGAACTACTAGCATTAGTGCATCATGTATTTCTTCAGATTTGCACTATCATTATTCATATTCTTGGGATTCCTGCAGGTCCTCTTTTTGTGGCCAGCCTTACCACAATTCCAATATGATGTTTATTGACCATAATTTGATTTTAATTTCCCTCTATTTTAGTTCATGTCTTGACATCTCCCTCTGAAATCAACATTCAATGTCGAACTTGTATCTAAGATCTCACCAGAATCTTTTCTACGCACCTCCTCAGCTAAAATCAAATAATGAATATTATCATATTTCAATTTAGATTTACCTGCATAACTCTTAATTGTCATCTCATGACTTCCCAACTATCTGACAAAGATGCCATCAATATCAGCGCAAGTATCTCATCATCAAAATCAATTTCAACAGATGACAGTTAATTTGTGATAGTATTGAAATCATTCAGGTGTTGAACAACAAAAACACTTTTCGCTATCTTCAAATTGAATAACTTCTTCATCAAGTACACATTGATATTCGCTGATGGCTTTTCATAAATATCTGATAAGACTGTCATGAGATCTGTAGCAGTCATTTCATTGACTACATTGTGTGCAACATACCTTAATAGTGTCAATCGAATAACCCTCAGAACTTGTCGATCCAACATATTTCATTCAGCCTCATCCATCCTTTCAGGTCTTTTCCCCAATAACGGAAGATGAAGTTTCTTTTTATCGAGGTAGTCATCTATCTGCATCCTCTAGTAACCAAAATCTGTGTCATCAAACTTCTCGATCCCTGAAACATTCAATTCATCTGCAATCATCATTCTTCCTCAGATCTGAACAAAGCTCTGATATCAGTTGTTGTTATATATACNTTCTTAATGTCTGGTAAAAGACCTTGGGTCCATTTAAACTTTATTATGTTGCTTAATAATTCATCATAGGAAAAACTTGATGCTCAGTGAACATTGATGTCTTGATTATTCTCAAGAATAAGAAAATGTCATTTACCTTTCAATTTGAAAATTATGTGGGTGAAAACCCTTTAGGAGACAAATTAGTGTTTAAGATGTCCAGCGCCAAATTTTAGTCCTAATTGGACTTGTGGTGTTTTAAAAGAGTTTGATTATGTTGATTTTTTCTAATTGAAAATTATGTGGGTAAAAATCCTTTAGGAGACAAATTAGTGTTATTAAGAATATTTAGCTGAAGTTTTAGTCCTAATTGGGACTTGTGGTGTTTTAAAAGAGTTTGATTATGTTGATTTTTCTAATCCTCTTTTAACAAGTTTTAATATTGGTTTAAATTCACCAATAAGTCCTTCAGACCTAAGTGAGTGTGAATGTANTATATATATATGGCTCCTTAGTTTTTTTCCAAATAAAAAAGAAGTTTAGAAAATGGCAAGAGGAACCTATTAAACCCCATGCAACTCACACAAAAAATAGAACATTAGGTTTCTCTCCCAAGAAAAGAAAAAAACAACTCACTCCACGACAAACCTAAAGAAAAATAATAACCAATAAATCATATTAAGGTAAATCAACATACACAAGAGGCATAAAGAACCATACGATTATTCATAGAAACAATAGCATA
The DNA here is from genome assembly GCA_002079205.1 of Phalaenopsis hybrid cultivar. NCBI lineage: Eukaryota > Viridiplantae > Streptophyta > Magnoliopsida > Asparagales > Orchidaceae > Phalaenopsis > Phalaenopsis hybrid cultivar. Next base: position 26,354 of record JXCR01148683.1, on the reverse strand, counting down.
AGTAAGAAAACTTCCAAGCTTTGCAACCCAATTAGCAACTATGTTACCATCCATTCTTGTATGAGTCCAACACACGTTCATTCTTTTGGCTAAATTCGCAATCTTCTTCATTTGTATATTTATGCTCCAGTGATGTTCTTCCTGCAACTTTCAATTCTTCCATAATAATAAAGAATTTGTTTCTATATTGATAAATTTCCAACCATATTTTTTAGCAATCAACAAACCAAACACCATAGCATCTGCTTCAGCAACTAAAGGGGATATAGTAACACTCGAAGAAGTAAACCAACAAATAACCGAACCTATAAAATATCTACAAACACCACCAACTCCAACTTTATTAGTCTTCCAAATCCCATCTATATTAATTTTAATATAAGGAGCATAAGGTTTAGACCAACAAACAGAAACATTCCTAATAACTTGAGAATTAAGATCAATCTTGAATATAACATAAATATCCTTCAGCCAATTAAAATTGTTCCCCCTATAACCATTAAAAGTAAGGCTATTAGAAAGATAACAATTAATCATATTAGAAGTACGATTAACATTAGGAATCTTTGACTAAAATTTAATCTTTTTTCGAGTAAACTAATAAACTAAAAAATAATAGATGATAAATTAGCAAAAAAAAGCATGCCCAAAGGACTTCCATTCTTCATAGAAATCCACACAAGCATTATATTTACCCCCATTCCAACTTTTATTTAAAAGTCCAACAACTTTTTTGCCAAATTTGCTCCACAAACCTGCATTTAAGAAAAAGATAATTGATAATTTACTCTTCTTCTCTACATAATAAATAACAAGAAGGGGTTCTAAGAATCTTGAGTTTAAGGATATCATCCGTAGGTAAGATATTATGAAGGAGCCTTCATATAAAGAAAGATTATGAAGGCTTCACCCAAGTATTCCAATTCCAATTAAGGTTCATACTCTGAAAAGATTCAAAGGAATTAACAAAAGTCTTAGCAATAGTCTCTCCAATCTTTCCTTTAATCTTGGGAATATCCAAATTCCCATTTTTAATAGGAAGTCTGGAAATGAATTTCATATCATTAAAACTAACTAATTGCCTTAACATAACAAAGTTCCACTATCGGCACTATTTTTGGTGTGGGCTTTGCCCGTAAGAAGCTGTCGGTCATCGAAATTGAAATCCTATTGTCCGCTTCGGAATGCGTTTTTTAAAAAATTTAGTTTTGAAAAAGATGAAGTCAAACTGACCCCATAATTTTCATGGTTTGATGAGAGCGCTTTACCTCAAATTTTGTATCTATCTCGAAGGATAAACACAAGAATTGAGGGTGAGAGACGGCCCGTAAGAAGCTGTCGGTCATCGGAATTAAAATCCCGTTGCCCGCTTCGGAAGGACGGTTTGCCCGTAAGAAGCTGTCGGTCATCAGAATTGAAATCACGTTGCCCGCTTCGGAAGGACGTTATGCCCGTAAGAAGCTGTCGGTCATCGAAATTGAAATCCCGTTGCCCGCTTCGGAAGGACTTTTTAAAAGTTAGTTTTGAAAAAGATGAAGTCAAACTGACTCCATAATTTTCATAGTTTAGATGAGAGAGTTTCTTCGGAAGGACGTTAAAAAAAAAGGGTTTTGAAAAAAATGAAGTCAAACTGACTCCATAATTTTCATAGTTTAGATGAAAGAGCGCCTTTCTCAATTTTGTATCTATCTCGAAGGATAAACACAAGAATTGAGGGTGAGGCTCGATCAAATAAACTGGGATGAACACAAGAGTTGAGGGTGAGGGCGCTTTACCTCAAATCCTGTATCTATCCCGAAGGATGAACACAAGAGTTGAGGGTGAGACTCGATCAAATAAACTAAGGAAAGTTATGATATTAGGATGAACACAAGAATTGAGGGTAAGGTTCGATCAAATAAACTAGAGAAAGTTATGACATCTGTTTGATCTTGTAAACAATGTATTGGCCGACAAATTCCCCTATTTAACATAAGGAATTAAATAGGGTTTATATTATGTTGGAGGTGAGGCTCGATCAAATAAACTAGAGAAAGTTATGACATCTGTTTGATCTACGAAACCCGCGAGGCTCGAGGATGAACACAAGAATTGAGGGTAAGGTTCGATCAAATAAACTAGAGAAAGTTATGACATCTGTTTGATCTTAAACAATGTATTGGCCGACAAATTCCCCTATTTAACATAAGGAATTAAATAGGGTTTATATTATGTTGGAGGTGAGGCTCGATCAAATAAACTAGAGAAAGTTATGACATCTGTTTGATCTACGAAACCCATACTGGCCGACAAATTCCCCTATTTAATATAAGGAATTAAATAGGGTTTATATTATGATGGGTTCGGAGGCCGACAAATTCCCCTATTTAATATAAGGAATTAAATAGGGTTTATATTATGCTGGGTTCATAAAAAGCTTCCTATAAGGGAAAGCCCCTATAGGCTTGATCAAATAAACTAAAGAAAGTTATGACATCTGTTTTGGTTTGCAAAACCAACATATTGAGACTCGATCAAATAAACTAAAGAAAGTTATGACATCCGTTTGATCTGTGAAACCAATATATTGGACAAAGTTTATATTATGTTGGGTTCGAGAAAAGAAATTCCCCTATTTAATATAAGGAATTAAATAGGGTTTATATTATGCTGGGTTCGGGAAAAGTTTCTATTTAATATAAGAAATTAAACAGGGTTTACATTATGCTGGGTTCGGGAAAAGCTTCCTATAGAGAAAGTTATGACATCCGTTTGGTCTGCGAAACCAATATATTGGCCGACAAGTTCCCCTGTTCAATATAAGGAATTAAATAGGGTTTATATTATGCTGGGTTCGGGAAAAGCTTCCTATAAGGGCAAAGTCATGACATCCGTTTGGTCTGCGAAACCAATATATTGGCCGACAAATTCCCCTATTTTGTGACATCCGTTTGGTCTGCGAAACCAATGTATTAGCCGACAAATTCCCCTATTTAATATAATAAAATTAAATAGGGTTTATATTATGCTGGGTTCGGGAAAAGCTTCCTATAAGGGCAAGCCCCTACGACATCAGTTTGGTCTGCGAAACCAATGTATTGGCCGACAAGTTCCCCTATTTAATATAAGGATTCCGTTTGGTTTGCGAAACCAATGTATTGGCCGACAAATTCCCCTATTTAATATAAGGAATTATTAGGGTTTATATTATGCTGGGTTCGGGAAAAGCTTCCTATAAGGGCAAGCCCCTATAGTTAAATCCGTTTGGTTTGCGAAACCAATGTATTGGCCGACAAATTCCCCTATTTAATATAAGGAATTATTAGGGTTTATATTATGCTGGGTTCGGGAAAAGCTTCCTATAAGGGCAAGCCCCTATAGTTAAAGGTTTATATTATGCTGGGTTCGGGAAAAGCTTCCTATAGGGGCAAGCCCCTATAGTTAATTAAATCTTGATCTGTGAAACCAATGTATTGGCCGACAAATTCCCTTATTTAATATAAGGAATTAAATAGGGTTTGTATTACTGGGTTCGGGAAAAGCTTCCTATAAGGGCAAGCCCCTATAGTTAATTACATCTTAGGTCCTGGGTTCGGGAAAAGCTTCCTATAAGGGCAAGCCCCTATAGTTAATTACATCTTAGGTAGTGCTGGGTTTGGAAAAAAAGCTTCCTATAAGGGCAAGCCCCTATAGTTAATTACATCATAGATAACTGAAGTTACCTAATGACAAATTCCCCTATTTAATATAAGGAATTAAATAGGGTTTATATTATGCTGGATTCGGGAAAAATAAATTCCCCTATTTAATATAAGGAATTAAATAGGGTTTATATTATGCTGGGTTCGGGAAAAGGTTCCTATAAGGGCAAGCCCCTATAGTTAATTACATCATAGATAACTGAAGTTACCTATGAATCCTCTCGATAAAAATCAAGAAAAATTA
>JXCR01148683.1:3591-15996 GCA_002079205.1 Phalaenopsis hybrid cultivar | reverse complement strand
CTTAGGTGTCAAGCAGAGGATCTCTCAGCTCAATTTGGGCTGAGGTGGCTTCTTGGCATGAGTTTAGGTATTGGCCATGTGGGGGCTCACGGTTTTGGGCTTTAGCTTGGGTTAAAGTGGCTAACCAAGGTTAGGATCAAGGTTAAAGCTTATGATGATCAGTAAAAATGGCACCATAGGGTATAGACATGTGGTATGACAAGTACTTTGATTTAACCCCCTCCTTATCTCTTTAAATTTTTTTTTAAAAAAATTTACCCATGAGATAAATATCAAGCTTAACCATGGGTTGGTGGCTGGCTTTAAACTCAACCCTAGAGTCTAGGATGAGTTATGGTAAGGCTCATTTGACCATACCAAACTCAATTAATTTGGATTTGGCCATAAGTCCAAGAAGGTACATATGACCAAATCTTGTGTTTGGACTAGGTTAAGCATGTCAATTGACCTAATTAACTATGAAATTTGGTGTAAGAGACCATGAGGAATAACTTTCAAGAAGGGTGAAAGTCATTTTGAGGTCAAATGGTTAATCAATTTGGTGGATTTTTGTTTTTTTGACCCATTTTAAGCATGTTGGGCTAAGTTTGGGTCAAACTTGGGCTAGCCATGGTCTAAGCTCAAATTGATTGATGAAGAGTGAAAGTCATTTTGAGGTCAATTGGTTAATCAATTTGGTGGATTTTTGATTTTCTTTTAAGCATATTGGGCTAAGTTTGGGTCAAACTTGAGCTAGCCATGGGCTAAGTCCAAATTGATTTTTAAGCATGTTGGGCTAAGTTTGGGTCAAACTTGGGCTAGCCATGGGATAAGTCCAAATTGATTATTTTTTTTGGTGTAAAATATCATAATGAACAATTTTTATGAAGGATTAAAATTANGGACCATGGTGTAGTTGGACAAAATGAAATTGGGAATATTTTGGATTTATTGGGATTTTTTTGGGAATTTTTTGGAAATTTTGGATTTTTGGCCCATGGAGGGTTATTTTGGTAATTTGGCCATTTTTAGATATTGGGAATTTTTGGAATTTTTAGCTTTTTGGGTCATGAGGGGCATTTTGGTAATTTGGCCATTTTGTCAGTTTGACAAATTTGGATGTATTCAAGGTATTTAAAATGGGTTTTGATCAATTTTGGGTATTTTGACAAATTTTTGGAAATTTTAACAAATTTGGATGTATTCAAGCTGTTTGAAATGGGTTTTGATCAATTTTGGGTATTTTGACAAATTTTAAGATTAGCCAAATTTGGGTACCAAGGGCAGTTAGGTAATTTGGAGGTGCCTAGGGGCAAGAGAGGCAAATTTGGGTCCCAAGGGCAGTTAGGTAATTTGGAGGTACCTAGGGGCAAAAGGCCAAGTTAAGAAATTTGAGTCCCTAAGTTTTGATCAGTTTTGGATATTTTGGCAAAATTTGGGAATTTTGGCCAAATTTGGGTCCAATTTGGTCATTTTTGAAATTTTTTGTCAGTTGGATGTATTCAAAGTGTTTGGAATAAGTTTTGATCAATTTTGGGTATTTTGGCAAAATTTGACATGGAGGGGCATTTTGGTAATTTGGCCATTTTTTTGGAAATTTTTGTCAATTTTGGCAAATGTGGATATATTCAAAGTGTTTGGAATAATTGATCAATTTTGGGTAATTTGGCAAAATTTGGGAATTTTAGCCAAATTTGGGTCCCAAGGGCATTTTGGGTATTTTGACAAAATTGTGATTTGGGTCATGGAGGGGTATCTTGGTAATTTGGCCATTTTTTGGAAATTTTAACAAATTTGGGCTTGGTAATTTGGCCATTTTTGGAAATTTTTGTCAATTTTGGCAAATTTAGATGTATTCAAGAAGATTGAAATGGGTTTTGATTAATTTTGGGTATTTTGGCAAAATTTGGGAATATTAGCCAAATTTCGGTCTCAAGGGCAGGTTAGGTAATTTTGGAGGTGCCTAGGGGCAAAAGGCCAAGTTGGGCATTTCAAGTGCAATTGGGTAGAGAACGATTTTGAATGAGTCATGGCAAAAGGCCAAGTTGGGCATTTCAAGTGCAATTGGGTAGAGAACCATTCTGAATGAGTCATGAACCAATGAAATCTCCATTTTGGGTTCTTATGTAGCCAGGGTATTGTGGGGGTATGATATTGTATATCTTAGTTCCAAACCAACATCTATGGTCAATTCTAAGGCCAAGTAACTCTATAGGAACTCTCCTTGAGTTCCCTCATAATTATCTCACCTACTAATTGTAAGAGGTTAGGATCAATATGTGGAACTTCAAGTTGAGTAAATAGAAGAGTTTTGAATTTCTAATGGTGGGGGTACCTTTTCTAGTTTTCTAAGACTAGTCAATAGGGATCTTACATACTAAATGCTAGAAGTTAAGATCAATATGTGAAACTTCAAGTTGAGTAAAAACGGCTTTGAATTTCTAATAGTGAGGGTACCTTTTCTAGTTTTCTAAGACTAGTCAATAGGAAACCCTATGGCTAGACCTAGGCTACTAAAGAAGTTTCTAGACCTCAACCAAAAGTGAGGTCAACATCCACCCATTATCATTCCACGATCTCTAACTTTTAATTTGATATCTTGTGGACCCCCATAGTAATCCACAAAATTTTCATTCCGTAACCAATCATCGCACCAGAAAGAGAAATCACCGTTGCCACTGTCCCGGTTGATAAGACATTCAGTTGCTTTAAAGACCTTTATCATACTTTTTTCCAAATATAAGAGTCAGATTTAGAATGAGTAATAGTAAGAGAGTGCTTGTCATTGCAATATTTAGCCTTTACGAGAGAAGGTCAAATAGAATTGTTTTGCCTAAATATAAACCATAACTTCAGCTGGTTAATAAGAATGGTATCAAATAACTTCCTAAATCCAAGACCACCTTTATCAATAGGCTTACAAATTTATTCCAACTTTTCCAGTGAATGTTATGCCTACCACTACTGTCCCAAAGGAATTTATTAAAAATATTTTTAATTTAATAACAAAAGTCAAAAGCATATTCATGATTTGCATAAGAAGTAAAAATGCTCTTAAGAATATAAATTCTTCCTCCAAATCAGAGAAATTTTTTTCTTCTAAGCAAGAATTCTATTCTTAATTCTATTAAATAAATTAGAAAACAGAGAACTTCTCTACAATTATTTATCTAAGGCAAAACCTTAGTAATTTAAAGGAATATTATCTTTGTGGTAGTTAGTATAATCAACTATCAAATTTTTATTAATAATAGAAAAATATTTTGAATAATAAAAATTGCATTCAAAAGTATTGAAAGTCATACGTAAAATATCTTGAGACAAGAAAATCTCATTCCAAACCCTGTTAATGGATCTTTTTATTATGATTAGTAAAGATGATTAAGTCATCAACAAAGCATAAATGAGATATACCAACCATGTCGTTATGAAGGTAATACATACTAGGATATTTAGTAAACAAATTATTGAGATATTTTGATAAATTGTCAAAGGAAATAATGAAAAGATAATGTGATAAAGGATAGCCCTGTTTAATACCTCTATTAGCCTTACAAAAACCATAAGGTTTGTCATTAATAAAAATAGAATACATACTATTATCCAGAGTCTGCCAATAATATTGCAAAATTTATCTTGAAACCTCATAGCATGAAGAACATCTAAGATAAACTCTAAACAAATAGTATAAAATGTTTTCTTATTGTCCACTTTAAAAATAACATTCCCACCATAACCATTTTTATCCATATCGAGAAGTAATTATTGAACAATTAAAGCATTGTCACAGATATTTCTCCCTTTAATAAAAGTGGTCTAATTCAAAGTTATAAGATTATGAAGCAAAGGATGAATCCTCTAAACTAAGAATTTTGAGATAATTTTAGATTCTATAATATTAATACTAAATAGGTCAAAATTTATCCCAAGAAGTAGAATTCTTTTCTTTAAGAATTAAAATGATATTGAAAGTTTTAAAATACTTAGGCAAATCCACACCTTTGAAGAAATCCTAAATAGTGTTTATGAGCTCAAAATGAATAATATTCTGATACACCAAAACCAAGTACTATTTTATGTATATATTTTATGCTTATTTTGGTGATATTGCACTTAAAAAAAGGGTATTTTCATATTTCTGTTGCAAGTATATCAATTTTAGGTATTAAGAGCAAAAAGTAGCAAACAGAAGGAAAATTGGAGCCAAAATAGAGATTTTTGTGATCTTGGAGCCAGAGGCGGTATTTTCCCGAGAACTGGCGCCAGAAGAGCCAGAAACTAGCGCTAAAGGCGTCATTTTACAGAGAAATGGCACCATAAGCACCAAATTGGCGCCAGAGGTGCCAGAATCCAGAGAACAACACAGAGGGAAATGTGAGAGATTTCTTCTTCATTACACTTCTAAGAGAGAATTAAGTATGATTGTAAAGAGAGAAAGTGCTTAAAAGGAACATCTAGGGATTTTCTTGGGAAGGAGTGTGAGATAAGTTGTGTAAACTTATTTTTATATATGAAATCTGTGTTTTGTGTATCTTTCTCATGAATTATGAGTAGTCTTCTTTAACTTTCTCCCTACAATGAATATGGTTTTTTGAAGAATTAGTTTTTTTGTAAGGTTTTAAATGTCAATAAGTTGTGATGATTTGAACTCTGATCTTCATTTACTTTTTGATCTGGCTTATTTAAAGGATAAAATTTATTGAGAAACATACGATCCAAAAGGACTATGCTTTCTACATCAAGTTAAGAGTCACATTCAATTTCATGGGAGAGAATGTAATCCATGGGGTTGCGTACAAATAAATAAGGAAATATACTTTGATGGGCGCAGAATTGGAGATTTTAAGGTGACAGATTAAAATCCCCAATTTGGTCAAGTTGTTTGGAAACTAAAGAGAGATTGTTAGCCCTCAGGCGAGGGAGAAGTGAGAGCTCTGGAGTTAGAGCCAATATCCTCTCAACCTAACCACGGATTTAGAGACCAAACTCTGAATTAGTCAATGTTCTTTATGCACTCTCAGAGGGTAAAAACTAGGATTTCTCCTATTTGACACAATACAATTTTATATATGTATTTTAAAATAACTTTAATTTCTTCATATTTTATAAATTCATTGTAAAGGGGAATGATGCTTTCTTAAATTTGAACTATTCGTTTCAAAACTTTGTTTAGTCTTTATAAGTTTACTTTTGAAGTTTAGCAATTAGTTTAGTTAACTTAGTTCTTTCAACTGCATTTCCTTTAGCGCATATTAAATTTACTTTAGATTTTTCTTACCTACTTAAGTTTATAGTTTGAATATTGTGTTTGACGTTATAGTCATAAGATTTTTCAACTGCTTGTAGGATCCATACTTAGGACTCCATTAGAGCCATTTATTACTTGAGCGATACGTATACTTGCGTTATTATTACGAGTTTGGTAGCTTAGAGACTTTAAAATATAAAATTATTTATATTGAATTTATTTTTATAGGGATTTAACTGTATGTTGGCATCAATTTTTGATATCAAGAGTATAGGGTGTCCACCTGCATAACTCGGGATAGCTTACGGCCTGTCCGCAACCGTCCGGTAGTTTAGACATCCACCCATGACCTTTCTGCACGTGTTGAGTGGCACGTAGCCAGGGTCATTTTGCTAGGCTTTGGCTTTTGCTTATGTGAAGGTTAGTCGACATTTGGCACGTCGGACGACTTCGATCGGGTCGACGGATATTATTCGTCATGTCACACGTGAAATTGGCTCGAATTAGCCTAATCGCTTGACTAAGTTGTCTAGATGACCCCGAACGATGAAACATACCATGCGAGTGAGTCTGGAACGTTGATTCCACTTAGGGAGGATGTTCTTTATGCCACGATTTCACCGGCAGGGTAAAAATGTGTGATATATCATTTTTGGCATGATAGTTGAAAAGGTAGTCCGAATGACCGGATGGTGAAGCGGACTGCGCCAGCGCGTCTGGAACTTCGAGTTTACTTAGGGAGGACCTTCATTTCAAAATGACAGTTCGTCTGGGCTAAAAATGCGTGGGGCAGTGATTATTAATTAATAATAATAATAATTATTATTATTATTATATTATTATTATTATACTATTATATAAAACTATCGCTCACTCTCCCTCTCTCCCCTATTCTCATGCAAACAACCCTAGCCGCCAGCCCCTTTTTGCGAGCCCGAACTCTCGCGCTCGAGCAACGTCGGCCGCCGCTCCCTTCCGACAATCTTGATGCAGCCTGCGGCTCCCCTTCCAGCCGGCATCCCTCCTTCCTCTCACTGAGCTGCACCTACTCCCTTGCTGAGCATTATGGTCGTCAGCCTCCTTCCCTCCTGCGGGCGACCGATGACCCGCCGACACCGCAGCTCCTGCCGACCACATTCCTCTTCCTTCTCTTCTTCTTCTCTTCTTGGTCGTACATAGATCCACCATCCCATCCTCCAACTCTGAGGTCAAGATCCCGCCATTCATCAGACCTCTTCCTTGCTGTCATTTTTGCTTTGTCGGCGTCGTATCTACGTCGGAGAAAATCAGTAAGGAGAACATCAGATTTTGGGTTCTCCTCCACATTTCTTTCGCTCCCGGTGCGCACCTCTAGCGAGATAATTCCTCCACCTCGCCGGCCTTGTGATTTGTTGGCGTCGCATTTACGTTGGAGAAAATCAGCGAGGAGAACATCGATTTCATGTTCTCCTTCGTGTTTCATTTGCTCCCGGTGCGCACCGCAATGAGCTAACTCCGCCACCTCGCAGTCCTACTTCCCCGATGGCCGAATACTTCATCGGAGCTCCTCAATGTCGTCGAACAACAAGCGGTGTCGCTCTTTGAGGAGGTGCAAGGTCTTCCACCTCGCGAGAAAAGCTTCCTTACGGGGCTCATTGGTGTCGAGTGTTGCTAAGGTATACGTCTAGTTTGCATTTTCTAATGCTATGGTTGTATTTTTCAAATAATTTGCATACCTCACAATTTCCTATCTTTGTGTTGTCTTGTGCATGTTCTACGAGGCACATTGAAGCATGGATCGGACACCGACATGGGTCGACACAACACGGGGTGAGATTTCCTATCTCCTAGCCAGCCTTAGGAATAGTGGAGTCTAAACGTGTGTGTTCGATCGCCCACACAGGGTGCGTATGCCGGCGTAGGTCGATGCGACGACGTACCTGCATGATGGATCGTTGGATTTCCTAGAGCTAGTCTTTAGATTAGGATTTTCCATGCGTATCCAACACCCCCAGTAGAACCGAGTGTCTTCTCTCTTATTGTGAGTCTTAGCACAAGTCCCGATGGGTCGGAGTCCCTCACTCCCCTTGCTTTGGATTCCCCAGCATTACTTGGAAAAGTTGGGAGCTTGGACTTAGCAAAGTGAGAGAAGCTTTGTAGCTGGCTCACTTTGCAAAGTCTGGAGGAGTTTGCAAAATAGGAAAAACTTTGTAGCTATCCTATTGGTGACGTCGTGGAGAGTTTCCCCCTCGGAGATCCATGGAGAAACTCCCCATATTTTCTCACCAAAGCAATAGGCAGCGATGCCGCACATTCAAGGGTTTAAACCTTAGGTTTCTCAGGTGAGGTCTTTAGTACGAGCGTGGCTCGCTATCATATGTGGTCATTTGCACCTCATTGTTTGCATGTGCATGCTTGCATGTTACATATTGTATGTCATATATCACACTGACATTTGCACTTGCACTTTGCACCTTGCATTTGCACTTGCACCTTGCACCTTGCATTTGCACGTTGCACTTGCACTTACACCTTGTATCTCGCATTTGCACTTGCACCGGCACCACTTGTGCCTCGATTGGTCATCCCAGACCAGTTGACACTACTTGTGCCTTGACTGGTCGACACCACTTATACCTTGGTCGGTCATCCCGAGCTGGTCGATTGATCTCTTTGGTTCGATCGGCCACCACGACACGGTCGACCGACCACTTGCACCACTGCATGTTATGTGTGTACATATGCATAATTGTTTGCATGTTCACCTATATTTTTGCATATCCGGGTCACTGCCTTCACATCAAACCCATTTCTTTGAGCCACTGCCGCCACGACACGCCCGTCTCCTCCGATCACTGCCACCTTGACACACCTTCAGGCCGCTGCCGTCACAGCACGCCCATCCCTTTCGGTTACTGCTGCCTCAGCACACCTTTCCTTGAGCCGATGCTGCCACGGTATGCCCATCATTCAGGTCATTGCCGTTGCGGCACACTCATTTGTTTGGGTCATTGCCTACACAGTATGCCCATCTTTTCCTGAGTCACTGCCTCACAGTACACTCATCATTTTTGTCATATGATTTTCTGCATTTACATTTGCATGTTTGTATGGATAGCGAGCCATGCATGTTAGGAGAGTGACCCCATGTCGGTCGCGATGCCTTAACGAGCATTGTTTGCTGGGTTAATCCCGGTGAGCAATGCAAGTTAAGTCATCAAGATTGACACGAGTATGACTGTGCTAAAGATCTAATAGATCTAACTCATGTCACCACTCTTCGTGATACCCTTTAGATTCTTCAGATCTTTAGGATGGGGTCAGTATGGCGACCCCATCAAAGTCATATTATACCCAGACTTACCCCTCACTTAGATACTAGGTTGACGCACTTTTTGTTAGATGGTGTGCTAGGCTAGGATTTAGGGTGCTAGGTAGTCTTTTTGATGTCTGGTTATTGTTCTCTGTTAGATTGGTTGCCTTAGCCAGACATCTTTCTTTCGCATTGTGCTTGTGGTGTGATTGCATGCTGCATATGTGTGGTAGTGTGTTAGGGCATTATTCTGCAAGGAGTCATGCCTATTTATATGCACACACATAGGTCCCACTATGCGGGAACAAGTAATGATTTCTAACAATTTGCTTGCAGGTGCTATTTAACTTCCCCACTTTTAAGACATGGCTCATGATTCATTATTTGCATGTGAGCTTTCCCGCTGACACTTATTTTCATGCAAGTTTAAGTTTTTTTTCTTTTCTATATGTACATTTAGAGTCTAGAAGAGTCATGTAGCAAAAATAAGATACGGGCATGGGTTCCAAGGCATTTTGGCACAGAAACAACATGGAGGGGACCATGAGCAGATGCTCGTGTCCCGTATCTTAACTCTGTATTTTTATATTGATGTATAGAATTAGGACCGGACATGTATATGTAGAGTTTGACCGCTCTTTTTATTTTCTGGGATATGCTTTCGACCCAGCGACACTGGCATGTTTATTATTTTATTTGGCTTGCTTTGCTTTTTTGCATCATATTGCATGTATGCACTTGTATGTGTCTTTCTTATTTTTTTCTGTGGTTTATCTGAGATTTCACGATATAATCAGGCTTCATGTGTTTTTTCTTGTTTTCTTTCTGTGTTTTATCTGGGATTTCACGATACAACATAGGCTCATTAAGGACCCTAAAATTAAAAATTTTCTACAAAATCCTAAATAAAATATTCAAGATAATTAAAATTTAGGATTAAAATATTTAGAATTTACTTTCCTGTAGGCATTAATAGAGCCTCCACAATACTTAAGGATCGCTCTAGATAACTGCATTCATATTTGCATGTCCCGAGGAGTCCCTGTGCTTCTCCAACCTGACTGGCCCAACATACCTCTTTATAGGTGATTGTCTAGTGAGCATAGGGTGTTAGAAGACTCCCCGACCCAAACGAGGTGTAAGTCCTTTTATTTGAAGCATTTCCAGTTTTGTAGTTGAACCTCCACTTTTTTTTTCTTTCCTGAGGCATCCTTTCCATTTCAACATGTATAAGTCCCACCTCTTGGAGCTCCATCTTTTAGTCATAGGATAGAATTTCCTTCCTTTGACCTTGAGGCTACAGAGATCCCCCGTGGATGACGTAATTTACGGATTGTTGACCAGAGATTTTAGGGCGTGTTGGGTCGACTACCTTCACGACCAGGTAAACTTAGGGTCCTAGTAGATGTGTATTACGGGTCTGTGGTACCCCGATACAGTTACCTCTACCTTTTTAGGACCACTCTACCTTTCTTTTGTTGAGCCCCTTTGAGCCCTGTCGCTCCTTTAACCTCGTCGATATCATTTTAACGACCCGATGCCAATGAGCTATCGCCCATTTAGGATACAACAATTTTTCCTCTACCCTTATGGCTTGTACGTGCTTTGACGTGTTGGGATATCCCCGTCAAGATGATTGAGGTTATTCCGTAGGCCCTGTATGCCGATGAGACGCTACCCATTTAGGATGTGAGAGACTCACTCTCTGCTCGTTGGCTTAGCATGAGATTTGAAGCATCGGGACTGTTGCCACACCAAATAACCTTCCTTTGAGTACCTATTACCCCAGATTCACGATAATCCAAGCGAAACTTCTTTTATCGAGATATTCTTGGGTACCCCCCAAGATGTAGTTAACCAAGTGGGATACGTCACCTTGGGAGTTCTCTTGACCCCAAAATAGGCACCTACACCTGACTCTCTGGTTTTGGGTAGTTTAAGTAGGCGTTCTTTCGCGGATATCAGTTTAAGGTGCTTTCGACCGATCTTGTTTTGTGGACACTCTTAACTTATCCTTGTGAGATTTATCGCACGTAGACTCTCCACATTTTGTGTTTTCTTTTATTTTTCGCTTTGTCGTATGTCCCTCCTTTTCGGTTTCTCCCTTCTCCTGGTCATTCATATAACTCGGAAGAGAGATTTATTTGGAAAAAGGAAGTATACGATAATCGACAGACTGGCGACTCCTTCTAAATTAAAAGAGAGAAAAACGAATGAAAACACTGTATATTTACTATTAGTACTAGCCGAACGTCGTGCAATCAAGTTTTTGGTGTCATTGTTGAGGAGTAATAGTAAATTACTTTATAATTGAGACATTTTATTTGAACTGAAAAAACATTTGTAGTTTAATTAAATATTTTTATATTTTAATGTGTTTGCTTATTTTTATTGCTTATTGTGTTTGTGTATGTGTAGTTTAAGATTGATAGGTTTAATACCTTACGATTCAGAGTTAGAGGGAACACTTAGAAAAATTCAAAAATAACAAAAAAAAGATAGATAATTTGAACAAAAAAGGCTTGCAACATGAATAATTCTGGAAGTGAAAATGAACATCATCAGAGATCTGTAAGAGATTATGTTAATCCTACAACAGATGAAATTCATTTGAGTGTATAAAACCCTTATGTAGGGGTTAATTCATTTGAGCTTAAACCTGTAAATGGTATAAAATAATCAGTTTGGGGGAATACCGACTGAAGATCCTAACTTACACCATGCTAGTTTTATAGAATTGTGTGCTACATTGAAATATAACGGAGTATCGAATGATGTCGTCAGACTTAGACTTTTTCCTGTTTCACTAAAGGATAAAACTAAGATATGGTTAAACTCGTTAGCACCTGAATCTATAAGAACTTGGGAAGACTTATCACAAAATTTTTCATCTAAATATTTCCCACCATCGAAAATTACTAAGCTTAGAAATGATATTACATCTTTTTGTCAGTTTGAAGGAATATCAATTTATGAAGCTTTGGAAAGATATAAAGATCTCTTAGGATGTGTTCACACCATGCGTTGCCAAATTGGTTAATAATTCAAACATCTTATAATAGATTGATTGAATCTCTTAGATCAATAATTAATGCTGATGGCGGTGGATCATTAATGTCAAAAGCATTTGAAAAAGTGTATTCTTTAATCGAAGAAATGACTACTAATAATTTTCAATGACCCTCTGAAAAGGTTAACCCAAAAAGAGTAGCTATGATTCATGATTCTGATGCAAATATCTATGTTGGTTGCTTAAATTGATGCAATATAAAAGAAGATATATCAATATGAAATAAATTACTCTCAGACACCTTCTATGCTTGAGGAAAACTTAATGGGACAAATGATTCTCAATCTTCGTATGAAACTTTAAATGTAAAAAAATAACAGATCTAATAATTCTTATTCCAATTATTATAATTTTGATTGGAAAATTCACTCGAATTTCAGTTGAAGTAAAAAATAACTCTAATGTTGTAAATCCACAACTGGGGAACAATACTGCAAACCCATTGGAAAACTTCAACAATCAAGGAAATTTGAACTACAAACCTTATTACCCTCTAGGTTTCAATATTAATTTGCAGAATAAGGAGAAGAAATTGTCAATGAAAGAATTAATATTACAAATGGGAAGACAATTACAAAGTCAAGGAGCTATGTTGACCTCACTTTTGGTTGAGGTCTAGAAATTTCTTTAGTAGCCTAGGTCTAGCCATAGGACTTTCCTACTGACTAGTCTTAGAAAACTAGAAAAGGTACCCTCACCATTAGAAACTCAAAAATTCTTCTCTTTACTCAATTTGAAGTTCCACATATTGGTCCTAACCTCTAGCACTTAGTAGGTAAGATCATTATGAGGGAACTCAAGGAGAGTTCCTATAGG
>JXCR01148682.1:117470-130384 GCA_002079205.1 Phalaenopsis hybrid cultivar | reverse complement strand
CTTACTTGGCGGCCGAGGCAGATTCCTCCTCTAGCCAGTTCCTGATGTGGCGCATATTTCGCCGGAAAATAACCGCCGACTGCTTGACGTCGCTGCGTAAGAGGAGGACGGCAGCGCTTACAGCCGCCACTGTAAGGATGAAATTGGTAAGCGCCATGCGCGCGGGCGCAACTTATTAAAGCCTCAAGATGCTCGTCTGATGATATATCAAATTTGCAAAACAACGGAACACGGTACTTCTGTTGATAGAAAAGCTTTACGGTAAGGCTCGGCTCATTGTAAACCCTACAAAGAATGGCGATCGACCGGTAACTCCTGTCTGGCAACGGATCTAGAGCAAGATTTAAGCTGGATTTAACCTAAATCTTGCCAGAAGTTATTTTGGACAAAATAAAGAAAAAATTTTCAATGGGGACTCCGCGGACGCCCAATAATATGTGTTATATGTACTATCTAAAAAATATTAAATTAGAATCACGGACTCGGCAATAACGTTAAAATAATCTTTACGATTTCACTTTATTAAACCCTAAATTATCTTTCTGAAATAATACCGTGAATGATATTTATGAATTATTTCTGGGTTATTGAAATCACAGACTCACAATAACCTCAAAATAATCTATGCGGTTCCACTTTACTAAACCCTAAATTATCTCCCTGAAATAATACCGTGGAGGACATTTATGAGTTATTTCTGGGTTATTGAAGTGTATGTATATTACACTTCAATAACCCAAAAATAATCTCTGCGATGTTATTTCGGGGGTATTGAAGTAAAACCGCAGAGGTTATTTTGGAGTTATTTCTGGGTTGTTGAAATGAAATATATAGGTTTTTCTTCAATACCCCAAAATAACCCCAAAATAACCATGAAATAACTTCTGTGGTTTCACTTCAATAATCCCAAAATAACTTTCATGATGCAGCACACGTGTCGGCATATTATTGGAGTCAGCATGTAAAGCTACGTCAAGAGTCCAGACAATTTTTTTTCAAAAATAAAGCCTTGGATTTGATGAATTCTGATTTCACAGCGACCTTAAATCTCAGTTTGGACTTCAAAACAACAAAAAACATAATACACATCTCACATAATAGTGAGTATCGTGTACTAGAAAAAAGAAAAAAAATATTAAAATTACATTTAAAAAGTTGATAATATTAATTTTAAAATTCAGACGGTGTATGTCCCGAGCTACGTCGTCCTCCAGGGATGTCATCCAACCCTAATCAAAATCGACAGTGGAATCTGCCGAGTTGTCTGCTTACCAAAAGAAGTCACACTTCTTTGAATCGTCTGTTTACCGTTGACACCTGTAGTACTTTCTTTCTTAAATATGTGTCCAATGTGACGTCAATAGTGATGACTGTAGTCTGTGGTGGCAGAGAACTCATTGGGAGGTCCCTAAAATCCAGGAGCTCAACTTTCCTGAATGATTAAAAATACAACCCATTAGTCATAACATAAGTTGAAATTACCAAAAGAAGTAATTAGTTACAGTTTTTTGTGTTGGCTTTAGGTCTCAGAGAACTCAACATACCAACCAACTAATTTGTCACTACAAAAAGACAGTAGACCTTGTAAAAACATGAGTTCTTAGTAGATTTTAACCAATGTAAAACCAACCTCCTGTTTGTCACATGAGCATATCACCAAAAAAGTTCATCTTAAAGAACCTCATAAACTGATGCACCAAAAAAAAGAGAGGAACTTGGTTGTCTTCATTAGAATTTCATATGTAATACTAACCAACAACGACCAACAAACCATTCAAAAGAACCAATAAGGACAAAAGCCTCATCATGGACCACACAAGCAAAAAAAAAAGCTCAAATGAAAAAGAAACAATGTCAAAAACGTGAAAATTGCAAAAACAAAAATATCCATGATACAAGGGACATAAAATAAACATAGAGTATATAAAATAAACAAGAGACGTCCAATCAACATCGAATAATGACAT
Organism: Phalaenopsis hybrid cultivar; assembly: GCA_002079205.1. Classification (NCBI taxonomy): domain Eukaryota; kingdom Viridiplantae; phylum Streptophyta; class Magnoliopsida; order Asparagales; family Orchidaceae; genus Phalaenopsis; species Phalaenopsis hybrid cultivar. The sequence continues at coordinate 128,417 of JXCR01148682.1, read as the reverse complement.
ATATTATCTGCTCTCTTCATTCAGTCATTTCCGCGACACCTTCACCATCTTGGGTGTAAGCTTCATGTGATTCCACTTCTGTTGGTGGTATAGATTATCTTACATGAAATTCAAATACTTATAGCGGGACATGCATGTGGTCATCGTCAGCCAGGGTGAAGCCTACATCCGACCTAGAATGATGTCGTCGAATGTAGTTATGGAGGGTCATCGTAGTCACTACAATCTGCACTAATTTTAGAAATGGGTAAGTTAAAATATTACGCAATATGACTCATTTCTTGTTCCACACTCCAAACGTTCTTTCAATTGCGTAGTGTAAAGAGGAGTGTCATTTGTTAAAAATTTTCTTCATGTCACTGTTGGATCTCTCGAAATCTGGAATGTGATATTTTTTATATGGACATGGCTTCAGATAACCCCTTTATAGGGGATATTCAATATCAACCAAGTAATATTTACTTGTCCCAAAAATCATAATTAGTAAAAAACTATTAAAAATAATGAATGTATTATATAGCTTAACAAACTTGGAGGCGGGTGAGGGAAGCCGTGTCTTCGATTTTTTGTCGCATAAGAAAAATACGACTATCATGCGCACTGTCTTCCCAACAAGCCATCACAAAGGTAGAACACATATTAAAGTCACAAACGATCATCACACTTTATGTGGATTATCCACATTGTCCAATGTATGTGACCTTTTCAGTGTTGGATACTCGTGCATACACGTATGTTCCATCAATTGCTTCAATATAGTTCTGTCAGATCAGTTAAAGCTATGATTACCACGTAGCTCATTTCGCGTCTGAATGCAATGTATTAAAAAGAATTACCTTAAGGAATGACATATAACTTGGGTCATTTGCACTTTTTGTTTGAGTCACCTCGAATGTTGAACCCTCTAGTTTGATTATCTTTGTTGACAAACTGATAAGAACTTTCAAACGCATTTAGAAATACTTGCTTAATGTCTGTGATGAATTCTGGATTCGCTCCTCTCATTGACTCATTCTGTGATAAAATACAGAGAGTTATTGCTAACACCTCCTTTGTTGTCATTCTTGATGAGTTGTGGATTCCATGATAGTTATGTAGTTTATTGAGCAGATCCAAAAAAAATGATTTTTGTCATTCAAAACATGTTACTGAACCGTGTGGGGCATCCTTGTAGTAGCTCACCGACCCAGGGCATCCTTGTAGTAGCTCACCGACCAATTTATCACCAATATAGGTTGATGTCAAGAATGGAGTTCAATCGATGAAGGAGCATTCGTATAGGATAATCCTAATCGTCATAATTATTCTTATACGCCGCAGTCATTGCCAATCCATCCTAGAAAAGTGTCCAGTATAGGTAATAAAAATGAATCAAACAACATTTAAAAAACATCTAAAATTGAAGATTTGGTAATTTCCTTACAATGCAAGTGAACTAATCAAGTCATTCCATAAGAAACTACCAAAGGATTAATTGCATATAAATCTACAAATGAAGCACACTCCTATAACCATTTGTCCAATTGAAGATCAAACAAAGAAAAATAAAAACAGTATGGAATGTAGATTTTAGGCAATTACAGTCAAGGCACTCGTAACAATGCTCCATAAGAAATCAACAACTCAATTTCATTGATTCATCAAATTCTCAGTAAGAAAATCAACCCCAAAAACCCAATCAATTAAGAAAGCTAAAAATCGAAGGAAGAAAGCAATTTCTTAAAAATTACAACAGGGATAACTACAATAACCAGAGATCGTAAACGGGAGGAAGAGAAGAAAGGGAACCGTATGTGTGAGAGGGATAGAGGCGCGAGAGAGAGTACCGAGAGCAATCGACACTATGGAGAAGCTAGAGAGGCGAGAGCGAGATCGATCGACACAAGAGCGAGGACGAGGGCAGATGAGACGTGAGAGCGGCGAGGTTGAGGGCAGCAGGGTAAAACAACTATGAACTAACACGTGCCACGAAGTTGATCCCGAAGCCACATTTATCAAACAATCAAATACGTTGTTTACCAAAATGCTGCCCGAACACACGAATAAAATTAGATGATGACGTTTTGAAAATGCCGCCCAAGATTATAAGCTGCCTCAAATAGGGCTTAAATCTCGTAAACCGGTGAATTTAATAAATCCCAGATGAATTCTTCACACGAAAAAGAAGACGTGACATTACCTTCCTCGATCGTTTCGATTAGTAGAGGAGCAGGAGGAGAAAAATGGGAGTTTCATATCACTATAAGCCACGATCTCGTCGTTGTGTTTCGTCATGAAGGAGATGGTTTGGAACTAAACAATGAGGGGGAGGGACCTAGCTAGGGTTTGTGGGAGAGAGAAGAGTGACGTAGGGAAGGGTTTTATTAATTTTAATTAATTAAGTTAATTTTATTAATTTAATTGATTATTTAGATGTAAATAAATTTATATTATCATTTAATTAGTAATTAATAAACGATAACTATTAATTCTTTATTCATTCAATAATTATAAGCAATTAATAACTAATATAATTAATAACTAATTAATTATTCTTTTATTAACTCTTAAACTTCTATTAAATAACAAATTTAATAAAATTTATATTATTGATTACTTAGTTTAGTAAATATTAAATTATTAATTTGCGTATTTTGAAATAAAATATAAATTGAATTTAAGAAACTAAAAATTTTTATTATTTTGGAATATTTCAAGAATTTGAATTTACATAATTTATGAAATTCTATTATGATTTGTTGAAGTCTAATAATCATAACAGATTTTTAAATCATCACATAAATTATCAAATAGTTTCACATGATTTAACGAGATTTATTAAATCTATTGTCAAATAACTTTTAGGATTGAGCGTCTGTTTGCGACAGCTGCAACTTATTAATAAGCTGTTGATGAGCAGCTTCTCCGGATAAACTGCAGATCAGCAGCTGATCCAGACAGACTGGTTGATTGTTTGGTTTGTGTTGTTGGAAAACAATTGTTTTGCAGCTGTTTCCAGATAAATGACTATTTTACCTCGAAGCAATAATGCTGTTTGTAATAGAATTGTCATGACAATATATTTGATACTTAATGAGAAAAAAACTACTTCATATCAGTATAAAAAATAAAATACACACTGACTTAAAAATGAATATCAAGATTGCTAAAAAAATTATTAAAATTACAATTAAAAATATGATAATATTAATTTTAAAATGTAGATGGTGTATATCATGAGCTACGTCGTCCTCCAGGGATACTAGTGGAAACTGCCTGACTGTCTGCCCACCAGAAGAAGTCACACTTCTCCATGATGCCCTATTGACACATGAAAACATGACATCAATAGGGAAGTCTGTAATCCACAGTGATAGAGCACTCGTTGGAAGGTCCCTAAAATCTTGGTGCTATCTTTCTTGAATGTTTCAAAAGACAATCCATTAGTCATAATAAAAGTTGAAATTGCTAAAAGAAGTAATTGATTACACTTTTTTGCAGGAGTGAGCTCTCAGATAAGTTAGTATACTAACCAATAAATCAGTCACTACAATAATACAACACACCTTATAAAAAAAAGTTATTGGTTGTCTTTAGCTTTCTTAATACCAAACTCATGTGTGTCACATATGCATATCACCAATAGACCTTCACCCTAACTAATCCTCTCCTCCTTTTACAATAACTAAAATCCTTAAAGCTTTCTCCCCTTCCCCTTCACTTCTTATGACCCAAACCATAACCCTAGCTCTTCCAATCATCTTCCTTGCCTTGGCTGAAAATCCTAAACCATCCCACCTTGGCTTATTAGCACATCAAGCTCAGCTCATGAGCTACTTATCAAGTAGAGCTTGAGCTGGCTTCACCTACACCACTAGTGACAGTCTGTTGAGAATTGGATCTTATTTATGATCCTACTAGTACAAAGGGAATTTTTAGGAAGTTTAGAGGTTTATTTGTAAAACAATGTAATAAACTATTTAAGCCCATGTTATGAATATACATATTAGCCTTAGAGAAAAATAAAATAAAATATGGTATCAGAGCCCTAGTGGCCTCTCCTCAATCGACTNCTCGACGACGTGGTTTCCCGCACTCGACGACGACGACGAATCGTCTTCTTCTCTCTCGCGCCAAACAACGAAGGGCTTCGGCTTCTAATTCTGCGGTTTGGTCGTTTCCTCCTTCGCGCCTTCCAACTAGCCTTCTGCGGTTCTTTTCAGCGCGGACCGAGCTGTAGTTTCTGTTGAGCTGTGATTTTGTGCCCTGTCTTCTGTCTTCTGTCTTCTGCGCAGTTCATCTACGGTTCCTGTGCAGCTCTTCGGCTTGTTTTTTTTTGCCTCTGACATACTTGCAGGGCTTTTCTTTGCTGTGATGGAGCCTCCTTCTTCAGTTGAACCTGACAAAACCTCCTCCTTTGCCCACATGGTGGGTAATTCTCAGAGGGAGACGGCGGTTGTCTTTCCTTCAAGTTATAAGAAGCATCGTGATGGTACATGTGACTGTCCCTTTATTAAAAATGCAAGCAGAAAAAATGGGAAGGCAGCACTCTTTTTCTCCACGTCAGAAATTTCAACGCTGACTGACAAATTCAAATTTGCTCTTATTGAGAAATTTCAGTGGGAACACCCATCTATGGAAATTATTAGGAAAAGTTTTGATGACCTCAAATTAACAAGAAAGTGGAAAGTGAGACTCATGGATGGAAGACATGTATTGATTCTGTTAACCGTGTCTAAGGACTACACTCGGATTTTCTCCAAAAAAATATCTTAACATCACTGGTAAACCTATGAAACTACTCAAGTGGTCTCCTGATTTCGACCAAAATCATGAGACTCCCGCTGTACCGGTATGGTTTAGTTTACCTGATCTCAAACTGCATTTTTTTCACCATCAGGTTATCTATTCTATTTAAGTCATCATTGGGGTTCCTTTGAAGCTATATCTACCTACTTTCAACCTAACCAAAACCTAGGTGGCCAGAATACTTGTGGAAAGGGATATTACTTTACCTGATGTTACTGAAGTCTGACTGAGCACAACCCATAATGATTATTGACAATAAATCATCATGGAGCATAGACCTCCATATTGTAAATGCCACAAGTTTCATCCAAATTTAAAATCTAAGGTTCAAGTGAATAATGATGGGTCTAACCCCACTGTTCTGGACATTTTGGTTCCACCTGTAAAGGATACTACCAAACAGGAGATGTCTGTTGCCCCTCAGGACCCCCCCTGACACTGTTGTTACTGTTACTGCGAGTGATGTGATGCTGACAAATGATAGTGTTCAGACTAATAATCAGGAGAACCTCGTAGCTCAACTTCTTCAGGAAGTATCCGGTGTAAAGGCAACTCATCTTCACATGTAGTTGGAACCATCCATTGCGACACATTTGAACAATCTTAAAAGGCAACATAATTGTGCAAATCACTATTCAAAATGAACTTGAGGGTCATAACATCAAAACCTCATGAGTGAGTNGACGGCGTAACCCTGGTTTGATTCGTGACTCGACGATGAGGTTTCCCGCACTTGACGATGACGATGCTGTTTCCCGCACTCGACGACGACGACGAATCGTTGTCGTCTCTCTCGCGCCAAACGACGAAGGGCTTCAGAGTCTAATTCTGCGGTTTGGTCGTCTCCTCCTTCGCGCCTTCCAGCTAGCCTTCTGCGGTTCTTTTCTGCGCCGATCGAGTTGCGGTTTCTGTCGAGTTGTGACTTCGTGCCCTGTCTTCTGTCTTCTGCGCATTTCATCTACGGTTCCTGCACAACTATTCGTTTTGTTTTTTTTTCCTCTGACCGACTTGCAGGGCTTTTCTTTGCTGTGATGAAGCCTCCTCCTTAAATTGAACATGGCAAAACATCCTCCTTTGCCCACATGGTGGATAATTCTCAGAGGGAGACGGCGGTTATCTTCCTTTCAAGTTATAAGGAGCATCGTGATGATACAAGTGACTGTCCCTTTATTAAAAATGCAAGCAGAAAAAAGTGGGAAGACCACTTTTTTTCTCCACGTCAGAAATTTCAACGCTGACAGACAAATTCAAATTTGCTTTTATTGAGAAATTTCAGTGGGGACACCCATCTATAGAAATTATCAGGAAAAGTTTTGATGACCTCAAATTAACAAGAAAGTAGAAAGTGAAAAGTGAGGCTCATTGATAGAAGACATGTATTGATTCAGTTAACCGTGCCTAAGGACTACACTCTGATTTTCTCCAGAAAATATCTTACTATCGTTGGTAAACCTATGAAACTACTCAAGTGGTCTCCTGATTTCGATCCAAATCATGAAACTCCCACTGTACCGGTATGGTTTAGTTTACCTGGTCTTAAGCTGCATTTTTTTCACCATCAGATTCTCTATTTTATTGGAGTCATCCTTGGGGATCCTTTAAAGCTAGATCTAACTACTTTCAACCTAACCAGATTCTCGGTGGCCAAAATACTTGTGGAAATGGATATTACTTTACCTGATGTTACTGAAGTCTGGTTGGGCACAATCCATAATGATTATTAGCAACAAATCGTAATGGAGCATAAACCCCCATATTGTACCAACTATAAGATGTTTGGTCATGTCTTTGATAAATGCCACAAGTTTCATCCAAATTTGAAATCTAAGGTTCAAGTGAATAAGGATGGGTCTAACCCCACTGCTCTGGACATTTTAGTTCCACCTATAGAGGATACTATCAGACAAGAGATGTCTATTGCCCCTCTGGATCCCCCCTAACACTGTTGTCATTGTTACTGCGAGTGATGTGATGCTGACAAATGATTGTGTTCAGACTAATAATCAGGAGAACCTCGTAGCTCCACTTCTTCAGGAAGTATCCGGTGTAAAGACACCTCATACTTCACATATAGTAGAACTTATTGTGGGTGCTACGATTGATATTCCTTCTGCTTCAGCTCTACCACCCCATCAGACTGATTCCTCGGATGAGAAATGACAGGTCTATTCCAGGAGGAAGAAGAATAATGGAGACCGACTCCAGCTCGGGAACATATTGGATGATACATTGGTTACTACTGGCAATGACGATCATCTTACCAGCTTATTAGCTTGCTCCTTCCCTAGGACTAGAGGCAGAGGCAAGACCAAATTGGGTCGCTCTCTAGCCACCTGATACTATGTATTACGACGCTGTTAGACTTTTTATTTAAGTATCTAGTGTATTTTTCTATTTTTTTCTAGTTTTAGAACCATTTGTGGTTTTTGTGCGAGCAGGGTGTCATGCTTGGGCCCTCCCACACATTGTATATGTATCTTTCTTTCTATTTAATATATTAGCTTTTTTGGGCTTTAAAAAAAATTATATATATATATAGACACATATACATATACATCAACTTAGCGTGTCATAGAGGCAATGTGCCATGTGTCATTGTCCATGCATGGCGCAAACGATATGAGCCATTTTGATGTGTCATGCCACACTGCATTGGTAGTGCCAAGCGTGCACTTGAGCATGTCACGTGCCATTGACATGAATGGAGGTGCTTGCCTCTGAACTCTGGAGTAGGAGATTGTTCGTGTGTTAAGTGTTAGGATAAAAGGGGAATGATGGAGGTAGACAAAGTAGAAGTCTTTGCCTTTGAAATATGGAGTAAAGGGGCTCCAAGTATCCATAACAATGTCGCATATGCTATGGTGTCCCTTTGGTAATCCATGATCCAAATATTACTGGATGAGCTTGAGTTAGATAGGTAACCGACAAGAAAGTGAATGGAAAAAAAAATATGTAAGAACCAAGGTCTCTAGATCATATTGCCAATGCAAAATTGATAATGTTGCAACTTTAAGATTGTCTTTCTAAAAAAATACATGTAGCCGAGATTTTTTATTATAAAATTAGATATCTATGCCATCAGATATTGAAATAGATATAAATTTCATTAAATTAAATAAAAAAGATAAGAGGCTATTTGGCAACTTATGGGATTTAACACAAGTAGATTTAATAAATCTTGTAAATCCATATTTAGTAAATCTAGAGGTGGTTAAATCTCATAAACTATTTGGCATGCATATGTTAAATATGATTAAATCTTGTGAAACTCTTTAGTAAATTCTTTTAGTTTTTAAAGAAATTAGTTCAATTTAATTGAATATTTTATCATTTTTATTATATTATTTATAAACAAATAATTTATTAAAATACTTTATTGCTATTCAATTTTTTTAGAATAATTAATTAGTACTTAATAATTTATTATTAATTAAATAACAAAACTACAATAAAGATAACATAATATTTTAATTGTGTAATTAATCATCAATTAATCAACGATTGCTTAATAATTAATAAGTTATTTATCAAATTAATTAATCAACAATTATAATTTAATTAACCTAAGTAATAGTAAATTAGTTATATAAATATTAATTAATTAATCAATAATTTGAATTTAATTAAAATAAACAATCATTTAAAAATTCATAAATATAATTAAACAACTAAAAAATTATGTAATCAACATAATTCATACAATATTCTAACAAAAATTAATCATACAAATCATTAATTTGATTAACTTAATATCTCTTTAGATAATTAGCCCTAATTATTAAATTAATTTCAAATTTTAAATTATAAATTTACCTTAGCAAACCAAAACACTCTCCTCCCTCACCCCTTCTCCCTGCCCCCTTTTCTTTATGCAAAGTAGCCAAAATAAATAAATAAAGTGTCTAAGTCGCGATGCAAGCTTAGTAGTCTAGTCATCAACATGATTACAATATTCAAAACCCTCGCCTTTCTCACCCTTCTACTCCTAGCCAAAACCATAGAAGAAAAAGAAGCAAAGCAGGCACATGGAGAACTCATATTTGTATAAATCACTTGAATTTCCCAAGTTAGAGGATTTAGTAAATCCCATATTTAGGCCAAAACGGTGGTAAATCGGGATTTAGAAACTTGCAAGATTTATTTTCATCTTTTTAACCATTTAACAATATTTAAGTTAAATCTTACTCAAAATCTTACCTTAAATTTGTCACATGCTGCCCCTAAGGTAGAAATTACAACAATCTCCACATGTAGTTGGAACCATCCATTGTGACACATTTGAACAATCTTAAAAGGCAACATAATTGTGCAAATCACTACTCAAAATGAACTTGAGGATCATAACATCAAAACCTCATGAGTGAGTGAGAGAGAGAGAGAGAGAGAGAGAGAGAGAGTGAGAGAGAGAAGTTATAACTTTCATGAAAGGTAGAGCTCCTCTTCTCACATATGTCCTATCACTTATCCACATTTTTATCATCAATAAGGATGGTGGTGCCAGATGAGAAGTAATCATGCAAAAAAGAAAAATCAAAGTTGCATGTGATAAATGTTACTTGACTAAACGCAAGCTATTGTGCATAATCAGGGACAAACACATGTTTATGTAAAAGTGGGCAAATGCTCGGCCTGAAATTTATTTTTTGTATTCTTTCAATTCTAAAAGTTTTTTTTATTATTATTTTTCCCTTTAATAAATTTATTTGACCAAAACTAAGAACAACAAGTATTTTCCAGTTCTCCAAGGGTTAAGAACGCAAGGGCAGTATCACGGGCTCAAAAGTGAAGTTGCTTCGTCNTATATATATATATATGTCTGACGGCGAAACCCTGGTTTGATTCCTGACTCGACGACGAAGATTCCCGCACTCGACGACGACGACGACGAATCGTCTTCTTCTCTCTCGCGCCAAACGATGAAGGGCTTCGGCGTCTAATTCTGCGGTTTGGTCGTCTCCTCCTTTGCGCCTTCCAACTAGCCTTCTGCGGTTCTTTTCTGCGCGGATCGAGCTGCAGTTTCTGCTGAGTTGTGATTTTGTGCCTGTCTTCTGTCTTCTGCGCATTTCATCTACGGTTCCTGCGCAGCTCTTCGGCTTGTTTTTTTTGCATCTGACCGACTTGCAGGGCTTTTCTTTGTTGTGATGGTGCCTCCTTCTTCAGTTGAATCTGGCAAAACCTCCTCCTTTGCCCACATGGTGGGTAATTCTCAAGGGGAGACGGCTGTCTTCCCTTCAAGTTATAAGGAGCATCGTGATGGTACAGGTGACTGTCTTTTTATTAAAAAAGCAAGCAGAAAAAGTGGGAAGACAACACTCATTTTCTCCACGTCAGAAATTTCAACTATGACTGACAAATTCAAATTTGCTTTTATTGGAAAATTTCAGAGGGGACACCCATCTATGAAAATTATCAGGAGAAGTTTTGATGACCTTAAATTAACAGGAAAGTGGAAAGTGGGGCTCATGGATGAGAGACATGTATTGATTCAGTTAACCGTGCCTAAGGACTACACTCGGATTTTCTCCAGAAAATATCTTAACGTCACTGGTAAACTTATGAAACTACTCAAGTGATCTCCTGATTTCAACCCAAATCATGAGACTCCCACTGTACCGATATGGTTTAGTTTATCTGGTCTCAAGCTGCATTTTTTTCACCATCAGGTTCTCTATTCTATTAGAGTCATCTTTGGGGATCCTTTGAAGCTAGATCTACCTACTTTCAACCTAACCAGACCCTCAGTGGTCAGAATACTTGTGGAAAGGGATATTACTTTACCTAATGTTACTGAAGTCTGGTTGATGACAATTTGTAAGATTTATTTATGGAAATTACCATCTATGGAAATTAGGGTTTAGGCTAGATCTACCTACTTGCAAGATTTATTTTCATTTTTTTAACCGTTTAACAATATTTAAGTTAAATCTTACTCAAAATCTTACCTTAAATTGGTTACATGCTGCCCCTAAGTTAGAAATTACAACTATCTTCACATGTAGTTGGAACCATCCATTGTGACACATTAGAACAATCTTAAAAGGCAACATAATTGTGCAAATCACTATTCAAAATGAACTTGAGTCATAACATCAAAACCTCATGAGTGAGTGAGTGAGAGAGAGAGAGAGAGAGAGAGAGAGAGAGAGAGAGAGAGAGAGA
>JXCR01148682.1:106217-117436 GCA_002079205.1 Phalaenopsis hybrid cultivar | reverse complement strand
TGAAAGGTAGAGCTCCTCTTCTCACATATATCCTATCACTTATCCACTTTTTTATCATCAATAAGGATGGTGGTGCCAGATGAGAAGTAATCATGCAAAACAGAAAAATCAAAGTTACATGTGATAAATGTTACTTGACTAAACGCAAGCTATTGTGCATGATCAGGGACAAACAAATGTTTATGTAAAAGTGGGCAAATGCTCGGCCTGAAATTTATTTTTTGTATTCTTTCAATTTTAAAAGTTTTTTTTTTTTAATTATTTTGCCCTTTAATAAATTTATTTGCCCAAAACTAAGAAAAACAAGTATTTTCCAGTTCTCCAAGGGTTAAGCACGCAAGGGCAGTATCACGAGCTCAAAAGTGAAGTTTGCTTCGTCCCCTCAAGAAAACAACAGCCAAACCCATCAAATTCTTCCCCTAAGAGTGGCAAAACACAGTTTTTTGCTTCAGTAAAACGGATACCAATAGAGAAACGAGAAAAAGCAATGCGTATGAAGAGGATAATAAAACTTACTTGGCGGCCGAGGCAGATTCCTCCTCTAGCCAGTTCCTGATGTGGCGCATATTTCGCCGGAAAATAACCGCCGACTGCTTGACGTCGCTGCGTAAGAGGAGGACGGCAGCGCTTACAGCCGCCACTGTAAGGATGAAATTGGTAAGCGCCATGCGCGCGGGCGCAACTTATTAAAGCCTCAAGATGCTCGTCTGATGATATATCAAATTTGCAAAACAACGGAACACGGTACTTCTGTTGATGGAAAAGCTTTACGGTAAGGCTCGGCTTATTGTAAACCCTACAAAGAATGGCGATCGACCGGTAATTCCTGTCTGGCAACGGATCTAGAGCAAGATTTAAGCTGGATTTAACCTAAATCTTGCCAGACGTCATTTTGGACAAAATACAGAAAAAATTTTCAATGTGGACTCCGCGGAGGCCCAATAATATGTGTGTTATATGTACCATCTAAAAATATTAAACTAGAATCATGTACGCGGCAATAATCTCAAAATAATATCCGCGGTTCCACTTTATTAAATTCTAAATTTTCTCCCTGAAATAATATCGTGGAGGATATTTATGAAATATTAAACTAGAATCACGGACTCGGCAATAACCTCGAAATAATCTTCGGGGTTTCACTTTATTAAACCCTAAATTATCTCCCTGAAATAATACCGTGGAGAATATTTATGAGTTATTTATGGGTTATTGAAATCACGGACTTGGCAATAACTTCAAAATCATCTCCGCGGTTCCACTTTATTAAACCCTAAATTATCTCACTGAAATAATACCGTGGAGGATATTTATGAGTTATTTCTGGGTTATTGAAGTATATGTATATTACACTTCAATAACCCAGAAATAACTCAAAAATAATCTCTGTGATGTTATTTCGGGGCTATTGAAGTGAAACCACAGATGTTATTTTGGGGTTATTTCTGAGTTATTGAAATGAAATATATAGGTTTTTCTTCAATACCCCGAAATAACCCCAAAATAACCCTGAAATAACCTCTGTGGTTTCACTTCAATAATCCCAAAATAACTTTCACGATGCAGCACATGTGTCGACATATTATTGGAGTCAGCATGTAAAGCTACGTCAGGAGTCCGGACAAAATTTTTTTTTCAAAAATAAAGCCTTGGATTTGATGAATTCTGATTTCACAACGACCTTAAATCTCAGTTTGGACTTCAGAACAATAGAAAACATAATACATATCTCACATAATAGTGAGTATCAAGTGTACTAGGAAAAAAAATATTAAAATTACATTTAAAAAATTGATAATATTAATTTTAAAATTCAGACGGTGCATGTCCCGAGCTACGTCGTACTCCAGGGATGTCATCCAACCCTAATCAAAATCGACAGTGGAATCTGCCGAGTTGTCTGCCCATCGAAAGAAGTCACACTTCTCTGAATCGTCTGTTTACCGTTGACACCTGTAGTCCTTTCTTTCTTAAATATGTGTCCAATGTGACGTCAGTTGAGATGATTGTAGTCCGTGGTGGCAGAGCACTCATTGGGAGATCCTTAAAATCCAAGAGCTCAACTTTCCTGAATGATTACAAATACAACCTATTAGTCATAACATAAGTTGAAATTACTAAAAGAAGTAATTAGTTACAATTTTTTGAGCTGGCTTTAGGTCTCAGAGAACTCAACATACCAACCAACCAATTTGTCACTACAAGAAGACAATAGACCTTGTAAAAACATGAGTTCTTAGTTGATTTTAACCAATGTAAAACCAGCATCCTGTTTGTCACATGAGCATATCACCAAAAAAGTTTATCCTAAAGAACCTCATAAACTGATGCACCGAAAAGAAGAGAGGAACTCGGTTGCCTTCATTAGAATTTCACATATAATACTAACCAACAACGACCAACAAACCATCCAGAAGAACCAAAAATGACAAAAGTCTCATCATGGACCACACAAGCAAAAAAAAAGCTCTAATGAAAAAGAAACAATGTCAAACACGTGAAAATTGCAAAAACAAAAATATCCATAATACAAGTGACATAAAATAAACACAGAGTATATAAAATAAACAAGAGACGTCCAATCAACATCGAATAATGACATATATTATCTGCTCTCTTCATTCAGTCATTTCCACGGCACCTTCACCATCTTGGGTGTAAGCTTCATGTGATTCCACTTCTGTTTGTGGTATAGATTATCTTAAATGAAATCCAAATACTTCTAGCGGGACATGCATGTGATCATCGTCAACCAGGGTGAAGTCTACATCCGACCTAGAATGATATCGTCGAATGTAGTTGAGGAGTGTCATCATAGTCACTACAATCTGCACTAATTTTAGAAATGGGTAAGTCGACATATTACGCAATATGACTCATTTCTTATTCCACACTCCAAACGTTCTTTCAATTGAGTAGTGTAGAGAGGAGTGTCAATTGTTAAAAATTTTCTTCATGCCACGAGGGTCACTGTTGGATCTCTCGAAATCTGGAATGTGATATTTTTTTATATGGACCACTTTATAGGAGATATCCAACATCAACCAAGTAATATTTACCTGACCCAAAAATCATAATTAGTAAAAAACTATTGAAAATAATGAATGTGTTATATAGCTTAACGAACCTGGAGGCGGGTGAGGGAAGGCGTGTCTTCAATTTTTTGTCGCATAAGAAAAATACGACTATCATGCGCACTGTCTTCCCAACCAGCCATCACAAAGGTAAAACCCATATTAAAGTCACATACGATCATCACACTATATGTGGGTGGTCCACATTGTCCAATGTATGTGACCTTTTCAGTGTTGGATACTCGTGCATACACGTATGTTCCATCAATTGCTTCAATATTGTTCTGTCAGATCAGTTAAAGCTATGATTACCACGTAGCTCATTTTGACGTCTGAATGCAATGTATTAAAAAGAATTACCTTAAGTAATGACATATAACTTGGGTCATTTGCAATTTTTGTTTGAGTCATCTCGAATGTTGAATCCTCTAGTTTGATTATCTTTGTTGACAAACTGATAAGAGCTTTTAAGCCCATTGAGAAATACTTGCTTAATGTCTGTGATGAATTCTGGATTCGCTCCTCTCATTGACTCATTCTGTGATAAAATGCAGAGAGTTATTAATAACACCTCCTTTATTGTCATTCTTGATGAGTTGTGGATTCCATGATAGTTATGTAGTTTATTGAGCAGATCCAAAAAAATGATTTTTGTCATTCACAACATGTTATTGAACCGTGTGGGGCGTCCTTGTAGTAGCTCACCGACCCATTTATCACCAATATAGGTTGATGTCAAGAATGGAGTTTAATCGACGAAGGAGCATTCGTATAGGATAATCCTAGTCGTCATAATTATTCTTATACGATGCAGTCATTGCCAATCCATCCTAGAAAAGTGTTCAGTATAGGTAATAAAAATGAATCAAACAACATTTTAAAAGCATCTAAAATTAAAGATTAATTATTGTGAAACATAAATAATTACAGAGCAGCATATTGATTGTTCTTGTAAGAAAGAGAAAACATCCAAATCAAATAATGCTTTAAAAAATGAAAAATGATCAAGACAACAAACAATAACACTACCAAATCAATTATCCATAAAAAATGTAAATATTGAACACGAAGTTCGAGGGGCATCTTCATAGATATCTGCTTGCATGTCAGTTCCTCCAGTAATTTTAAGGAGTTCAAATAGAACGACACATTCGCCCTAACTTCAGGATATGTATCCAGAACTAGAAGAAAGTATTCTATGGTGGGGTCATTTAAAGGGCCGGGTTGAGCTATGCATTCTTCTATCAATTTATTTATTGAGCTTATAATGGAAGCAACTCCTTCCTTTTTCCTTTTCTCCACCCTAGGCTGCTTTTACTAGCATGTTGACTTCAACTCCCTCTGGTTTGGGATGGGACCTTCACCTGACTCACCAACAGGCACATCAATCACATCTACCAACACAACCTCCAGAGCCACCAACACACACACACACACACATCCACCACCAACCCACAGACCCAAACACAACACAACACACACCCAAAGCCACCAACAAGCACATCACCCACAACCACCAACACAACCTCCACATGCCACCAACAAAACACCCACAACCTCCAGAGCCACCAAAACACACACACACACACACACACACACACTCACATCCACCACCAACCCACAAACCCAAGCCTATCACAATACACACCCAAAGCCACCAACAAGCACATCACCCACAACAACCAATAGAGCCTCCACTTGACACCAACAAACACATCACCCATAACCACCAACACAGATTACTCATTACACCAATAAGCACGACACCCACAACCAACAACACAACCTCCAAAGCCATCAACACACACAAACTCACATCCACCGCTAACCCACGAGGTCGATCCCGAAGCTGCATTTATCAAACAATCAAATACGTTGCTTACCAAAATGCTGCCCGAACACACAAATAAAATTAGATGATGACGTTTTGAAAATGACGCCCAAGATTATAAGCTGCCCCAAATAGGGCCTAAATCTCGTAAACCGGTGAATTTAATAAATCCCAGATGAATGCTTCACACGAA
Organism: Phalaenopsis hybrid cultivar; assembly: GCA_002079205.1. Lineage (NCBI taxonomy): Eukaryota > Viridiplantae > Streptophyta > Magnoliopsida > Asparagales > Orchidaceae > Phalaenopsis > Phalaenopsis hybrid cultivar. The sequence continues at coordinate 112,338 of JXCR01148682.1, read as the reverse complement.
AAAGAAGACGTGACATTATCTTCCTCGATCGTTTCGATTAGTAGAGGAGCAGAAGGAGGAGAAAAATGGGAGTTTCATATCACTATAAGCCATGATCTCGTCGTTGTGTTCCGTCACGAAGGAGATGGTTTGGAACTAAACAATGAGGGGGAGGGACCTAATGAGAGTTTGTGGGAGAGAGAAGAGTGACGTAGCGAAGGGTTTTATTAATTTTAATTAGATAAGTTAATTTTATTAATTTAATTGATTATTTAGATGTAAATAAATTTATATTATCAGTTAATTAGTAATTAATAAAAGATAACTATTAATTCTTTATTCATTCAATAATTATAAGCAATTAATAATTAATATAATTAATAACTAATTAATTATTCTTTTATAACTCTTAAACTTATATTAAATAACTAATTTAATAAAATTTATATTATTGATGAATTAGTTTAGTAAATATAAAATTATTAATTTGCGTAGTTTGAAATAAAATATAAATTGAATTTAAAATATTGAAAATTTTTATTAATTTGGAATATTTCAAGACATTGAATTTACATAATTTATGAAATTCTATTATAATTTGTTGGAGTCTAATGATCATAACAAATTTTTAAATCATCACATAAATTATCAAATAGTTTCACATGATTTAACAAGATTTATTAAATCTATGGTCAAATAGCTGTTATGATTGAGCGTCTGTTTGCGACAGCTGCAACTTATTAATAAATGAGCAGCTTATCCGGATAAGCTGCTGTTCAACAACTGATCTAGATAGACTGGTTGATTGTTTGGTTTGTGTTGTTGAAAAATAATTGTTTTGCAGCAGTTTCTAGATAAATGACCATTTTGCCTTGAAGTAATAATGCTGTTTGTAATAAAACTGTCATGACAATATATTTGATACTTGATAAGAAAAAACTACTTCATATCAGTATAAAAAATAAGATACACACTCACTTAAAAATGAATATCAAGATTGCTAAAAAAATTATTAAAATTACAATTAAAAATATGATAATATTAATTTTAAAATGTAGATGGTGTATATCATGAGCTACGTCGTCCTCCAGGGATACTAGTGGAAACTGCCTGACTGTCTGCCCACCAGAAGAAGTCACACTTCTCCATGATGCCCTATTGACACATGAAAACATGACATCAATAGGGAAGTCTGTAATCCACAGTGATAGAGCACTCGTTGGAAGGTCCCTAAAATCTTGGTGCTATCTTTCTTGAATGTTTCAAAAGACAATCCATTAGTCATAATAAAAGTTGAAATTGCTAAAAGAAGTAATTGATTACACTTTTTTGCAGGAGTGAGCTCTCAGATAAGTTAGTATACTAACCAATAAATCAGTCACTACAATAATACAACACACCTTATAAAAAAAGGTTATTGGTTGCCTTTAGCTTTCTTAATACCAAACTCATGTGTGTCACATATGCATATCACCAATAGACCTTCACCCTAACTAATCCTCTCCTCCTTTTACAATAACTAAAATCCTAAAAGCTTTCTCCCCCTCCCCTTCACTTCTTATGACCCAAACCATAACCCTAGCTCTTCCAATCAACTTCCTTGCCTTGGCTGAAAATCCTAAACCATCCCACCTTGGCTTATTAGCACATCAAGCTCAGCTCATGAGCTACTTATCAAGTAGAGCTTGAGCTGGCTTCACCTACACCACTAGTGACAGTCTGTTGAGAATTGGATCTTATTTATGATCCTACTAGTACAAAGGGAATTTTTAGGAAGTTTAGAGGTTTATTTGTAAAACAATGTAATAAACTATTTAAGCCCATGTTATGAATATACATATTAGCCTTAGAGAAAAAACATAAAATATGGTATCAGAGCCCTAGTGGCCTCTCCTCAATCGACCGGTTAGGCTCAATATAGTGAGACCCGAAACTCTACCTCTCCTCCATCGACCAGTGAGGATCGACATAGAGAGACCCGAAACTCCTATTTTGTCTTCCTTCGACGTCATCCTCACGAAATAGTGACAAAACACTCAATCCGATCGATATCGATGACAAAGATGCAAATTGGCATCAAGAGACCTGAAATACCCAATTTTTCTGCTTGCCCCTTGCGAAGAAATCATAATTAGAGCTTAAAAAGGCTTCAAATTCAGTGGTCTTCTTACGCAGTAGTCCCATTTTCTTTGTCTAAACAGAATTTGCTGCAACTGTATCATGTCTTAGAGGGCGTGTGGAATCGTGACATAATGAGAAAGGGTTATTGCAATATTGCTTGCGACTCAGGAGTGAGGAAGGCAGCGGAACAAGGCTTCATTTATGGAATTGCATTAGACAACAGGGAGGTGAAGGATAAAAGCGACTGTAGTTTAGTGTGCGGGATAGAGGGGTTGCATCTTTATGGGCTAAGGCAAAGAGGGTCACACAAACTAGCAGGAAGGAGATATAGACTTGAATTTTTATGGTTCAAGATGTTAGGAGATGGAGAAAATGCTGGATATAAAGGATTAAAATTTCCGGGGAACATAGATTTTGAAATTTTGAAGGCCTTGATTGAGCTCATATAGATAGCTAGCATCTCAACAAAAGCTACTACCTTAGCACGTGATCCATAGGTGAAGGTAGATCTCCCTCCTGAGAAGTTGAAACTTAATGGAACTACCACATAACAGAGTTGGTCACGTCATGGCTTTGCTGCTCTAATAAGGAAGAGACTAGAGGATTTTGACAGGAGCAGATTCAAAAAGTGACAACACTGAGAGGTTGAGTGGAGGACCCAAGGGTATTTGAATAGAAGTCTCATTATCAGACGCTGAAAAAAGATAATAGCGAAATTCTCCCATTGACGGTGTTTGAATGTGTATTTTTTGTGTAGGAATCAAACTATAAATAATGAAGTTGGATCGCAGAGCTGTGAAATATATGTTTGTAGGTTATTATGCTACCTAGAATGAGTATGTCCGCTGGAGCCCAATAGAGAAGAGACTGTTTGTGAGTATGGATGTGTCATTTAGAAAATTTGAACCATATTACACCCAAGTGGTGACCTCACACTTCAGTGACTCACCAGATACCGAAGATATGAGGCAAGGAGGGGTGAGTAACAATGATGAGAGAGTGGTACAAGTAGGATCAATGCCTTGTCCTGTGATATGGGATGAATCAGTTGAAGAAACAAAAAACAAGGAGAGTGAACACAAAGGAGGTGGGATTCATACTGAAGGTGAGCTAAGACGTATATACGTAAAAGGAAGCAAAATGTGGAAATAATGCCTATAGTGTCACTTATACTAGCTAGTTCCTTGTCCTTATTTTCCTTAACACTTGAGACACCTACACTATCCACATTCAACTCAAAACTCCCAAGTGATAAGATTCATCCTCCCTATTCTCATAACTCCCTAACTTTAAAGATAACCTCTTACAGAAATGCGAGACATCCGATCGTATTGGGTAGAAACATGACACTGCTAACTTTATTTCATATTTTAAAATATCACGATCATTCATTATATTTTTAGACATTGTCTCTATACCTAAGTGTTTGTAGGTTGCTGAAGAGGATTCCAAGTGAAAAACAACTATGCATGAAGAGCTTAGGGCTCCCGACAAAATATGAAAATGAGGGATAATGCCACTACTGATGAGAAAGAAAAACAACTCGGTGCAAGTGGATCTTTACAGTGAAGCAAACTCCGAAAGAGAAGCTGAATCGTACAAAGTACGATAGTGGCAAAAGTGTACAATCAAATATATTACATTGACTAATGAAACATTTGCACCAGTGACAAAGATGAACAAAACAAGAACACTGATTTCTCTAGAAGTTAATGATGGGTTGATGTTACACCAAATTAATGTGAAGAATACATTTCTTCATTGAGAGTTACTAGAAGATGTGTATGTGAAAATACCACCAGGATTCAACAGAGTCCAGACAGTAGGAATGCGTGTAGGCTCAAGAAGTGACTGTATGACTTGAAGTAATTTCCTCAAGCCAGATTTGACACATTTAAATTGGCTATGGTGGGCATGTAAATCAATAGATTAATGTAAGCACACGATATTCTTTCAATAACTTGAAATACACACCACTATACTTGCTGTGTATGTTAATGACATAAATGTCACTACTGATGACAAGACAGAGATTGTCCAACTAAAGATATGATTGGACTATGAATTTGAGGTGAAAGATTTTAGACAATTCAGATACTTTCTTGGAATTAAAGTGTCACATGAACTTGAGGGGATGGCCTTGTCCCAAAGGAAGTATTATACTATATCTCATGAAAACAAAGATGCTGGGGTGCAAACCTGCAGTCTCTCTAATTGATTAAAAGACCAAGCTGAGTGCAGAGGCAAGAGAACTGGTTGATCATGAGAGGTACCAAATATTAGTGGGCTGTTTGATCTATCTGTGCCACTCAACTCAGCATATCTTTTATAGTGAGTGTGGTGAACCGCTAGATACATGATCCAATAAAAGGTCATATGGATGCAATGTATCAGATTCTGAGGTATCTAAAGAGTACATGAAGAAATGAGTTAATCTTCACAAAGAACGAGCATGTAGACATTGAGAGCTTTTGCGATGCTGATTGTGCAAATTATGCTGATGAAGGAAAATCCACCTCCGGATATATGTTTGTATAAGACAACTTAGTCTCTTAACATAACATTTAATAGTATGTAGTAGCAATGTTAATAAGAGAGGCAGAGCACAAGGCTATGACTTAAAAGTTGCCGAGATGACGTGGTTGAGAGCTTTGTTGGTTGAGCTCAAGGTAAACCAAGGAACTCAAATAAAATTTTGGTGCGACAAGTCAACAATCAACATTGCCAACAATTCAGTGAAACACAATAGAACCAAACATGTGGAGATACATAGATTCTTAAGTAAAAGCTGAATTACACGCTGATCGAGCTAAGTCATGTAGTCACAGGAGACTAAGTGGCTGACTACCTCACTAAAAAATTTAGTTTGTTAGATTTGTCTAGATTATGTGGCAAAATGGTCTTAGTAGATATCTTTTGCCTATTTTGAGGAAGAGTATTGAGAGAAATATAGGATCCCATTGGTAAAAAAGGTATATTGAATAAGTTTAGGGGTTTATTTCCATTTATGCTCATCTTATGAATATACATATTAAACTTTGAGAGAAATTTTACAATACAATCGATAGTTTGCTACGACAAGCATGCAAACCAACAAAGCCGAGCAACAGGAAACTGATGATAGCAAGCTGCAACAGCTTGGGGCTGCAAGCAACAATTTACAGTGTATTTAAAAATCACCAAAATCCAACACATAACTGCAAGGCACATTCCATATTCATCAACATTTTACACTGCATTTCGGTTTTATCCAACCAAAAGAATAAAACTTTGAACACTCCTGTACCTCACTTTATACCAAGACTTCATCAAACCAAACATCCCCCAAAATTTCTCCATATAGCTTTAAGCACCCAAAGAAACAAACACCTGAGACCCCTCAGTTTGTTTAGTTACAATTCATTCCTTAATAGCGTTGGCACTTCTTCATTTTGAAATACATACATAATATTTATTGCTGCCGGTGCCTAAAGACATTGAACAAAATTTCATTGCAGTTCTACAACGTCAAGCAATTAAATTCTACAGCAGTAATAACGAAAAAAGTTGGTTTGTTGCCCTTCCCTTGTCAAATCATACAAATAACTAAACTTATACACTGAAAAAACAACATAAGATATAATTTTAATACTGGCTTGCTCCTTAATTTACATTAACTCATTCATCATTAAAAAATTAACCTGCCATCACTAGGCTTCCGTTAGCTTCAAACGTGGGACAACATTCATTGATTGAAGTTCCTGTGCCATAGAATAAAAGGATGAGATGAACTCATTCTCAGCATGGAAGCCTACAACTTAAATTTACAAAATAATGTTGCATTTTCAGCCATGAAACCTCGGAATTGATCAGGGTAGGCCATACCTGAAACAGAAGCTTACAAGCATATGGCAGTTTCATGCTAGACATATTGTCCCCATTCTTGCACATAGAGCACCAAGATGTTTTAAGCTTATGATTATAGTAGCCTAACAAACCGCATTGCCTGCAAACCTGGAAAATATCAAGAGAGGTAATTCCA
>JXCR01148682.1:62782-97397 GCA_002079205.1 Phalaenopsis hybrid cultivar | reverse complement strand
ATATATATAGAGAGAGAGAGAGAGAGAGAGAGAGAGAGAGAGAGAATCCATGTCGTCCCGCCGCTCTGCTAGGGTTCCGCCCCATGGCGAACCCTAGCGTTTTGTTTCGATCGTCACTGCTGCCCCGAGCTCCAATCTCACGCGTCTGTGCTTTGGTGGCGTCGTCTGCGGCAGAGAAGACGCAACGCTGCGTCGTCCCGCAGCGCCGCTCGCCAGAGTTTCGCGGGCCTCCACTGACACTAGCTCGTTTGCACTCCTGCGCTCGTCGTTCCTTCGCGCCCAGCAAGTCACGGCTCCTCCTTCGCGCTGCTTTGCGCCCTACGACGCAGCCGTGGAGTGCGCTGTTTCACTCCCTGCGAAGAAACCGCGGCATGCGCTGTTTGTGCTGATCGACGACATCTGAAATGGCATCAGAGCGTTCCTACGCCGCCGCCCTCGCCAGTGATAACCCCGTCTTCGCTCTTCTTTCCAATATGTTTCCACAACGATATCATGACAATTTTGCACTTGGCATTGAAAAAATGTTTCTAAAAAAAGCTTCCCGTAAAAACAGCAAACCTGCAATCTTTCTCACTGAAGCAGAGATCTCCACCCTAGCTGCGCCCTACCGACTATTCTTAGTAGGTAAGTTTCTTTATGGAAACCCTAAACTTGAACTAATTTGAAAGAACTTTGAGCAAATGAAGCTGAAAGGGGGTTGAAAGATCGGTAAATTGGATGGTCGCCTCATTCTCATTCAATTATCAAATGATGAAGACTACACTCATTTGTTTGCGAGAAGACTTCTTCGAATTGAAAATCAGGTGATGAAGGTGTTAAAATAGACGGTGGATTTTGACCCTCGTACTGAACCTCTTACAATTCTTGTTTGGCTGCGTTTCCCAAGTTTGAAGATCCACCTTTTTGATCAAGAGCTTCTCTCGCTTTAGGGATGGTATACGGTAAACCCCTCAAAACTGACACGCCTACAGTGAATCTAACTCGACCTTCAGAAGCCAGAATTTTGATAGAAAGGAGATATTACTTTACCTTTTCCGGGAGAAATATGGATTGACACACAACATCAGGGATTTTGGCAGCAAGCAGAACTTGAACAAATACCACTTTATTGTACTCACTGCCGTATGTTTGGACATTCTCATTCTCAATGTTATCAGTTGCATCAAAATTTAAAACCTTCAAGTAAAAACGCTTCTGGATCTGCCCCACCTCATACCAGTCCCTCCTCCGCTCCTGAGTGCATTCCACAAACTACTGAAACATCGGTTGACACGATGCCACCTCTACCTCCCACTATCAGAGACAATACTCTCTTTGTTCTTCCGACTGATATGGTTTACTTGGGTCCGATAATCAGGATAGTATTGAAGCTCCACATTCCCAGGATGCTTCAGGTGTTGAAGAGATGCTTACCATCTCTCCAGAATCAGAATGTTGTTACTGCTAGTCAGAAGCTGGGGGCTCATTCTCTCCTACATGCCCAACAATCCGTTGACCACACCGATCAGATGAGCCAGTCCTCGGATGAGGAATGACAGACTTACACATCTAGAAAGAAAAAGAAGAATGAAGACACACCCCAGCTTAGGAACTTAATGGATGATACTCTAGTAACTTTGGGTAATGGAACGACACTCAGCAATTTGTTAGCTGTCTCCGGTCCTAGAACCAGAGGCAGAGGTAAGACCAAGTTGGCTCGTGCCTAGCAGCCTATTTCCTGCAAGCTTTATTTTTTTGTGTTTTATATTTGTTTCATCCTTTTAGGATGCTAGTGTCTGATGTATCGTATGGGTAGGGCACCTTTTTTTGGGTCCTCTCATACAATCTCTATGTATCTTTTCAATTTCAATAAAATTAGCCCCTGTGCGTTTAATATATATATATGTGTATATATATATATATATATATATATATATATATATATATATATATATATATAAAATGAGAATTTGTAAATATAATAGGTAATGCTTAGGAAAGGAAAGTAATAAAAAAGACAGGCACAAAATAGGTAGAACATAAAATAGGAGAATCATGGAAAAGGAAAGAGGGAGGGAAACGAAAAAGAAAAGGGGAGAAGGTAGGATCGCAGTACTACAACAACTACAGTACCACATCTGCGACATTGTAGCAGCTACAGTACCATGTCCGCGACACTGTAGCAACTATAATGCCGTGACCCGGGGAAGCTCCCACATCAATCTACCAAGTTTGGGGGAGGTATTCTTTAAAGTTTATAGGGCAGAAAAATTATGGAAGGGGTGGCTTGGGTAGGAGCAAATGCTAGGGACCCTAGGAAATGACTAAGGTTGGGGCAATTCCTTATACCAGGAAGTTTCTAATGATGAAGTATCAATGCACCAATGATTTGGCATCGAATGCTATACAAGGGGCCATAACTTCTAGTGAAGATCGACTAGCTAGATTTTGACAAATATTTAGATCCGGATTAAACTATTAAGCGTGCAGGAGCACCGGGATACCGACCAGTCCTCGAAGCTGCTTTATAATCCCCTTTATCTACCTAAGTGGCAACCTACCATTCCTACTTATTCGTGAGCACCCCCTTTTTCTTTATATTTCTTGTCTCTCTCTTGACCTCGCCAAAAGTGATCTCGCATACCAACTGGAACAACACTGCATACAAGAGTTTGCACATCGTAGCTTTCACACACAACATCTCGTCACTTGTGTGGTGACTCCACCTCATCATCTCCTGCAGCAGCACACTTGCACAATCTTGCCAAAAATCTGCGTCTGCAACCCGCTTTGTCGGTACACATGCACCCCATGTGCTCGTTGCACCCATGTGAGCATACCCGCCCTACCATTCGCCAACATCTTTGTATGCGCATGTCGCAACGCGCTCGCCCATAAAGCTTGCGACTTGCCTACTCTTTTGCGGCTAGTGTGCTAAGCCCAAAAAATGAGCATGAAAGCAAAAGAACTACAAGAGTAAATAAATGAATGAGGATGTGAACAAGCAAAATAATACATAATAAAAAAGAATAGGTTCTAGTTTAGGTTTCTTATACTACAGTCCAACATGAAATGACTATAAAGCCAAAAAAATGGAAAAGCTTTCATACTAAAATTACACATAAAATGAGGCACAAATATAACAAAACAATACCATATGTTTTAGTTTCTGGTAGTAAATAGGTCCCATAAATATATAAGCTTGAAGAGGCTTTCCAGAAATACCTGCAATGTCCCAATGAAGTGAGTCAAATTATTAAGAAAACTGGTTATTTATACAAGTGATACATATAAGTGATCCAAACACTCAAAATATCTTCTTGCAAACTTTAAAAAAGGTTAAATACCGGAAGCACCCTTGCCAAAAGTCTAAAGGTTTCAATTTATGGCATCATTTCTTCAAATTTTCTCAAGAATTTTATAATCATCCTTCACGTTTTCAGTTATTTCATTTGAGTCATCCTTCCTATGATCATCTACCTTTCCACTGTTCAAGTTCTTCCACAGTTTCAGATAACTCTACAAACCTTTAACAAAGTGTGTCGCATTCATGCTGAATGCTTATGAATTCATGCAGATGATACTTAACGATGCGACAATCAAGATATTCCCTACATGCAACCTTAAAGTGAAAGTTAAAACAGATTTAAGGTTGCAGACTATTTGCATACAAACAGCAGTGAATTATTCCGCATGGAAGCTCTAGAAATAAGTAAGAGCTAAACTATAGTTTCCAAGCTGTTGCCCGTAAAAGAATGTTTAAAAAAACAAAAAAAAGAAAATGAAAAAAAAAAGGTTTCAGATAGCAGCTTCTTTGTCAAAAACATCGTGGGTTCAGGGAAATAAAAAGAAGAACGTGACGCGGGGCAGGGGCTGAACAGGCCCCAACCGGTTCAGCAGGAGAAGATTCGGTCCAACAATAGGCTGGACGGATCCCTTCCCTCTCTTTTCATTGAGTGGGAATTATTCCTCCTTTCCTGTTTTCATTTCCCGTCTATGCATCTTCTATTTATACGTATGTATTTGCCCTAGGGTTTAGTTTTTCTTTTTGAGTTCAGGTCTCTGTCCTGTTCGCCGTTGGCGGCTGTTTTCCCTTTAGGGTTGTATCCAAGGGATAAGAGGTGCTTCGGCTGTAACTCCTCCGAGGTGGTGATGTTATCCAAAGGTTCAAGGGGTGCTTTGGCTGTAACTCGATCCTGCAGAAATACTTATCTTCCCCGCTGCCTTCTCTCTGCCACCAACAGTTGTCCCGCACCGCTCGGTTCCAGCTGCCAAACCCTTGGCCATCCCCGTTTCCTGTCCTCCTTCCACCCGTCAAGTCCCTTGCTCCTCCCTGCAGCCATCCGCAACATCTTCTTACCTTGCAGTTTAGCTGCCTACTTTTCCTTCTCCCAGGTTTCCGGCCCTCTCGTAACTCTACTTTTCCAGAATTCCATATGGCAAACTCCACCTTACAGCCCAGTTCTTTACAAGCCTCCCAGATCTTGCCGCAAACCCCTCCCCCCATTCCAAACCTGCCATAATCCCTCCCAGGCATTCCCCAACCTGCTGCAACCATATCCAACTCTCCCAAACGCTTCAGCAGCCCATCCCAACCCCTCCAACAGCTGCTGCAGCCCCTCCACCACATTCAGCAGCTGTCGACACCCTTCAAACCCACCATACTGCTACCACAGACGCCAAGCAGTCATCCCATCCCCCCTGCTGTATAGCTGGGCGACACCTTCGCCCTAGGGTATCTTTTAGGTTTGTGTTTGTTATTTTTATTCTCTGAAGAGCTGTCGTTGTAATCTTTGAATTTCAACAATAATATTTATTTTTTATTGTGATTTGGGTTAACTCTGGTATCAAAATGTATTTTAAAAATTAGCCTGAAACTTAGCTATCAATTTATAAAATATAACGCATAGGGATGTAGGTAAATAATCCAAAATACTTTTGGCATGCGATTTCTAGTAATTAGGGAACTAGCAAAATACTTAGCCCCATATGGGAGCTTAATATATAGGGGGAAAAAAGCTCGACAACTATAATGACTCATGTCGGGGTGGGGGGAAGGGATATGCTTCTTTTGCTGATTAAGGTAAGTTTTACTATGAGATTTTTGTCAGGATAGCCTCCGGTATCCCTTTTCTTTTTCTAGGGTTGTATCCGATAACAAGAAGACGCTCTGACTGTAACTCGTCTCGAGATAAAGTGTATCCCTCTGACTATAACTCGCTCGAGGTGGTGTGTATCCTTCCTTCTATTGTTTGCTGCAGCTCTCCCCTGCTTGCTGGCACCCCCTCCGTGCACCTTCATTTCCTTTCTTAGCTACCATCAACCCTTCCAACCACCACACCAAATGCCGCCAACCTTCCAACCACCCAATTTGTAGTCGCCAACCCCTCCTACACTGAAACCTGCTGCCGCCAACCTCCAACCATCCAATTACCCACCCCCTCCAAGCACCACTACCTACCTCTGCCAACCCTCCAGCCACTCAACCTGCTGCTGCCGACCACTCCAAGCACCCCTACTTGCTGCCGCAACCCCCTCCTACCCTCTACCCGGTTGTTGCAAGTCCCTCACAGCCCTCTGACCGCTTTCACAACCACCAAATTCGAAACCCACCTGCTGTCTAGCAGCCATCCACCACCTTCGCCATCGCCATATGGTGTCTTTTATGTTTGTGTTATTTTTTCTAGAGTTAAGAGTCCTTGCCGGTAATCATATCAAATTTCAGCAATAATATTTATATTTTTATTGTGGTTTGGGTAAACTCCAGTATCAATTGGTATTAAAGCTTAATCATAGTCCTATTCTACGATTTTCTAGCATCCCCATTACACCTCCCTGCAACCAAAATTTTATTTCATATCCTCAACCACCTCTTCCAATCCTCAAAACCTAATCATGTCACCAAGAAGACACAAGCCGAAGACTACCTGGGACTAGATATAGCGAGAGATCTGTCAGCTTCAACAGAGGCTTACAGAGACTGACGATGATTACAAGGGGAAATTACCCTCAATCGTGTTCGGAAAAGTCGAATAGGAGAAATGAATGAGGATTTGAATCCTTCCATAGGAATCATTTCAGTGATGAGGAAGATAGGCCTCGACGCTTAGGAGTTCAATATCAGAGGAGACCAAAACATGAGGTTACATATGGAGGACAAAAATTTTTGCATCAAAGTGGACCTACCGAACTTTGGTAGAGGTATGGATCCCAATGAATTTATCGAATGACTACAGTCATTTGAAAGGATCTTCAAGTACAAAGAAGTGCGAGAGGATGAAAGGGTGAAACTTGCAGCCATCAAATTAAGAAAGAGTGCCTCCTTGTGGTGAAAAAACTTGCAGAGACAGAGAAAAAGAGAAGACAATGATAAGATTACCAAGTGGGAGAAGATGAAGAAGGAGATATAGAGAAAATACCTGCGACGTCCTATATTAGTTACCCGGGGGAGAGAAAATGAAGAACCAAAGAAGAGAAAGTGAGGAGTCAGGAAACCAAAGAGTGGAGAGAGGAAGGACAGAGTCGGGAAAATTAAAGAGATAATATCGCTCTATAAATTGTCTAAATCGGCCTACTTATGGTCAAGTGGCTCTGTTGGAGGTAAAGACTGCAACACCCTAACCAACTAGTGGAGGAGACAACGTCGACTGCCAGGAATGGAAGCAGGAGGCTCGCGTGCGGTGTCAACCAAAAAGTTCTGTGCAACAAAGCAGTAGTGGTTCTGTCTCACAGTCGAATCAAGTTGTAGTCTCGTACATGGATAAGAGCAAGGCAGGTGTATGTTAAGGAAGAAGAGGAAGGTGAGAAGCAACACAGCTCGTACGGGAGAGANATATATATGTGTATAAGAGAGAGATATATATATATATATATATATATATATATGATGGCGTCGACATCTGCAGCGGGCTCTCCCAGGGTTTCGCCCGATGGCGATTCCCGACGGTGAATTTATCGGCTTCTCCCCTTCTCTCCTTCGTATCCCACGACGACGTTTTCACGTACGCGCAACTCTCAGTCGATGACGCTCGCTCGTTGTCGTCTCTCAAGTTGAAGTCGATCGCTCGCAATCATCTCTTGTAGTTGACGATCGTTCCAACCGACGACGTCTGACTCCCATAGACGACGACGCTATGTCCTTCTCGCAGTCGTCTCCCGTAGTCGATGACACTTTTTTTTCTTCGTAGTCGTCCCCTCGCTCGCTCCAGACGACGCGACTGTTTCTCTCCTGCCCGACAGCTAGTTTCTGGAAGTCTGCTCGCATCCTCCTTGGGACTCGCCAAGCCGCTCTTTTATGACTGTGGCCATCTTGTCGAGGGAGATGTCCTCGACGCTCGGTTCCTATGCAATTGTCCTTGCCGGCGACTTTTCTATTCTTGCTCGTGCCCCTCTTTCAGGTTCAGAGCTTGGTTTTAATATCGGTAAGTCCCGCAATGTTCCACAATTCTTCCACGAGGCTTTTGAAGGTGGTGGTGATCACACTTTCATTAAAAAGTTTGGTAGAAAAAATGGGAAGTTTGATCTTTTTCTCACTGAGGTTGAAACTAGTACTCTTGCGTCTTCTTGGTGTTTTGCTCTAGTGGGAAAATTCCTTTATGGTCACCCAAAACTTGAGATCATTCGGAAAGATTTTGATGCTATGAAACTATTGGACAGTTGAGATACTGGCTTACTTGACGGTCAACATATACTTATTCAGCTATCTCATTATGCCGATTACACTAGTATTTTTTCCCGAAAATTTATCAAGATCGACAAACGTTTTATGAAAATTTTGAAGTGGACTGTCGATTTTGATAAAAAAGCGGAGTCTCCTATTATTCATGTTTGGAAAAAGTTTTCGGGGTTAATATTGCATCAGTTTAACCTAAATTCTCTACTTCTTAGCAACTGCTTACAGTAAGCCTCTCAAGGTTGATAGTCTTACGCTTATTTTTACCAGATCCCTGTGGCTTGTGTGTTAGTTGAGAGAGATATCACTTAACCAGCTCTTGATGAGGTATGCATTGGAACCACTCACAACGGGCATTGACAAAATGTTGAAATAGAATCACATCCTCCTTATTGCTCTCATTGTAGTATGTTTGGTAACAACTCTACTATTTGTTATCGCTTGCATCCTCATCTAAGGTAGGATATTGCTAAAGATCAGCCACCTACCATCCCTGCTGAGAAGGTGCAGTCCGATCCTCTATCCAACACCGCAGTTCCTGATGAAGAACACCATACTACATGTACAGATTCAACGTGCTTATACCACTCACTATTATTAAAAAAAGCTCACTTACATGCCAAGACACACGAGAGTGCTTCTTTGATCCAATAAAAAATCAGCTAGTACAACAAGTAGTTGCTTCTAATGTGCAACAACTTACACATGTCCGACTCACTTTAGAACAATCCACTAATGAGGTGAGCCAATTTTCGGAAGAGGAATAACAGGTTTATTTTGGAAGAAAGAAGAAAAATGGAGGCCGACTTGAGCTCGAGAACTTATTGGATAATAAATTGGTTACTACTGGCAATGACACTCATCTTACCAATTTATTAGCTAGTTCCTTTCCTAGAACTAGAGGCAAAGACAAAATAAAATTGGATCGCTCTCTAGCTATATGAAGCTACGTATTTTGACACTTTTGGTTTTTTCTTTAGGTCTCTCGTGTATTTTTTTAATATTTTTCATTTTTGGAACCATTTGCATGTGGTGGTTATCGTGTGGGAAGAATTTCATGCTTGAGCTCTCCTACACAATGCATCTGTATCCTTCTTTTTTTTTAATATATTAGCCTTTGGGCTTTCTCAAAATATGTATATTAGAAAAAACCCAAGGGCTAATATATTAAAGAGTAAAAGTTACAGATAGGTTGTATGAGTGGGCCTAAGAAAAGACCTAACCTAGACGATACACAACACAAAAAATCCCAAAAAAAAAAAAGATACATATAAGATCAAAAAAATAAAACCACCATCGCGCCCAAAAAGCTAGGGATGTCCCAATTTAGGTTTGCCTCTGCATCTAGTTCTCGAAAGGGAGCCAACAAACAAATTGGTGAGGTGCGTATCATTACCCGAAGTAACCAAAGTATCATCCATCAAATTCCTGAGCTCAAGTAGGTCTCCATTATTCTTCTTACTCCTGTATGTGTAAAACTGTCATTCCTCATCCGAGGATTAACTCATCTGATCAGTGGATTGGTCCAAAGGTGGATGGACAGGTGTAGGTTGTTGAACGTCATGAACCGTATGTGCTTGAGTAACATTAACATCTTGCTAGACCTGATGAAGCGGTAGAGAGACAGTAGAAATATTACCACCTGTAACATCAGTGATAAGTTCTAGGACAGGTGAAGTCTGAAATGTTTCCCTCGCCCCCACGAAAGGAGGTTCCAAAGACGGGGAAGCAACAACTTGGAGGCTGAATGATTGACATATTGCCTGCGAGAATAGTGACATCTTCAGGGGTATCATTTTGATGATCAATATTGGCAATAACTTGGAGCAGATCGGAGGAGAGGGAATCAGTCTCTGGCAGAGTACTTTGCTTCTTTGGTCTGAGGTGAGGTGTAGATGGTGACATTGAGAACTGGAGTGGCCGAACATACGACAGTTCAAACAATACGAAGGAAAGATTCAATCACAACATTTTGCCAATATCCATGGTGTTGTGTGCCTAACTAAATTTCCTCAGAAACGATAGAAGTGATGTCTATTTCAACAAGTATTCTGGCTTCAGATGGATGCGAAAGATAAATAGTAAGAATGTCCTTTTTAAGTGACTTACCATAAGCTGAGACAATACAATATAATACCTTTTGAGTAAAATAATGAAATTTCAAGCCAGGGAGACGAATCCAAACCAGAATAATTGGTGGTTCCGTTTATGGATCAAAATCCACTGAACATTTCAAAATCTTCATTGATCTGTTATCAATCCATATTACTCTTCTAACAAATAATCGTGTGTAATTCTCTTCATTATTAAGTTGAATAAGAATGCGTCTTCTATCTAAAAGTTTAATTCTCCACTCCCCAACAAGATGCATAAGCTCAAGTTCCCAACGAATAAGCTCCATTTTGGGGTGGCTATAAAGAAATTTCTCGACCGAATTCAGGCGATAGGAGAAAGCAAGTTGAATACATTCCGCTTCTGTAAAAAAGATAGCAGACTTCCCATACTTCCTACCAGGTTTCTTGATGTCCTCCGTTAACTCAGACGAAGGAGGCAAAGAGCACGATTTAGGGTTACCTGAGGAGCCGCAAGAGGGAAGCGCGACGATATGACAACAAAACTACAGTAGAGGAAGAGCAAACCCCGTCCAAGTCGAGCAGAGGGCGATACAAAATCTTAGCTTTTAGCCTGCGCCCAAACGTACCAAGATAGCGAGCGACAACTAAGAGACACCCCCGAGCCCGACGACTTCTCGAGACGACGAGCGGCTGAAGAAGCCCGCACCCATATGTCCTTAAAAAACCGAAGAACTTCAGAGGCATCTAAGACGACGTCCCCGAGCCTGACGACTTCTCATGAGAGCAGCTGATTCTCATGACGACGAACAGAACAAGTCGCTGCGACGCGATGGCAAAAACTGGTGACGAAGACGAAAAAGACTAAAGACGAAACAGTGCTTGATCGACAAAGATGCAATGAAACAGAAAANTCTTGGTGTTTTGCTCTAGTGGGAAAATTCCTTTATGGTCACCCAAAACTTGAGATCATTCGGAAAGATTTTAATGTTATGAAACTATTTGACAGCTGGAATATTGACTTACTTGATGGTAGACATATATTTATTCAGTTATCTCACGATGCGTATTACACTTGTANTAGCGCATGTGAAATCGGTATTGAGCCTCTACCAAATATTAATTTCCTTTATATATATATATATATATATATTATGACGTGATTTGTTATGGGGAAAATTGATTTGACATAAATCATTATCTCCCTCTATATCCTTTTTTCCTTGGCGTTATCTCAATTCTTTAATACAAATGAATGCTATTCTTAAGCTTAAATGTTTGAAATTAACCTCAAGATGTCATATGTGCAAAATGAAGGAGGAAGACATAAGACACATCTTCTTTGAGTGTGCTTTCTCTTTAGAAGTTTGGGATATAATTGGATCTTATTTTGGTTTTTCTTGGATGCATATAGGCTCATTAACTAGCTATTTGTGGCAATGGAAGGATTTAGATACCAAGCAGGAGGATTTCCCCCTCCCTTTACTGGTTCTCTGGTTCCTTTGGAACTCCAGAAACAGTTTTAAGTATCACACAACTACCCCCACTACTTCTATGACCGTTGCTTATGTGATTGCCTATTACAATAAAGTATTAAGAGCTGGCTCCTCTGTGGTTCAGGTTTTAAAATCCCCCTGACTTATTAGATGAGTTCCCCCCTCCTAGTTATGTTAAATTAAATGTGGATGGCTGTTGGCATCTTGATTATGCTGCGGAGGGGGTTTATTTAGAGATTCTGAGGGAAGGTGTCTCTGTTTTTTCACCTCCCCTGTTGTTGCTGGAAATCCTTTGGCTGCAGAATGTTGGGGAGTCTATTTGGCTTTATTGGTGGCTAACGTTTTCAACTTTCATAAGTTAGAGATGAAAATAGACTCTAAAATGCTTTATGACACTCTAATGGGTGCCTCTCCTCCCCTTTGGGATATTATTGGCACTTTCAAGTGAATTTTATCTTTCATAAATGAAAAACATCTTGAGGTTAATTGGAGTTTTATTCATAGAGAGGGCAACTCTTCTGCTGATTGGCTTGCCAAGCATGCAGAGGAGACCTGTCACGTTGGCATCCACCCCTCTGTCCCTCTTCGCAGACTTATTATTGAGGATAGTTTGAATTTGCCTTATGTCCGACTTTAAATATTTTTGCTTATTGGTTATGAGTTGGAGCTTCTTACGGTTTGTTGGCTGGGGTTTACAGGTTCACTTTTGCGGGCTTCATTTTTTTCTTGACTGGTTTTATTTTTTGCTACAAGTTGTTCTCAGTTTTCGTCTCAAGGTTTAGCAAAAAATGAAAAAGCGAGGAGATAGTTGAGAAACATGGCGAAGTGTATCATCTTCCACTGGATGAGATCGAGAAGCTCATGGTTCGACGGGTTTTACAAACTGAGTATACAGGGGAACCACAGCGGCACTGCAACAATTTATTCTACACTCGTTGCACGACGGACAGAAAAATCTCATCATCGAGGAATAAAGCAGTAAGAATGTGGCGTCTAAGCAGATGATGGAAAAATTGGGCCTCATGACTAAGAGATATTTCCAGTTGTATTCTCTGATGTGGATGAAAAAAGAGAACATAGCCAACATTGATTGGAGGTGTTTAAAGGAGTTATTTGATTAGGAGCCAGCTATAGGACCAAGTGCAATGTGGTACCCATTGATGTCTGCCACCATTTGTTGGGAAGATTGTGGCAATTTGATCCTAAGACTCAACACGAGAAATTTATAAACTCCAACTCCTTCACCAAGGTGGGGAAATACATCAACCTTCTCCCTTCTGCGGAGCCCGGGATCACAAGTACCTTGCAACGGTTCATGATTTTGATGTCTATGAGGAAATAATTGCTGATACTAACAAAACTCATTTTATGGGAAGTATGACTGATGATGATCGAGAATCGAATAGTGAGGCACAATAATTATTTTAAATATTAAATACTGCACGTTAACCTTTGTGGGAAGAATGCACTTCACATATGGAGTTTCAGTTGCCCTGAGAATGCTGAGTATCAAATCCAATTTTAATATGCTCAGAGAATGCTTCAATTAGGTAGCAATATTATTAAATGAGATGAACCCTGTAGATATTTAGTTCCAAATAATTTGTATTTAAAAAAATCAGTGTCAAAGTTATGGTTACTATTCAAAAAGATAAATCGCCGCATTAACAACTACATGTTATATTACAAGAAAGATGCATTGAAGATGAAATGCGGATTTCGCAGTGTTGATAGGTTCAAATCAAGGGAGAGAGTAAAAATCGGAAAATATTCCTTACACGCCTCTTTTATTTTGCTCTCATTCCACGGCTTCAACGATTGTTCGCTTCTATGCGCATCGCTCCTAACATGACATGACATAATACCAGCTTTGTTGGTGCTGATACAATGACTCATCCTTCAACTGGTGAAATGTGGAAATACTTCGATCGCAATTATCCTAAATTTGTAGTAGAACCAAAAAATATTAGACTTGACTTATGTGCAGATGAGTTCACATCTTATAATCACGCTGCAACACCCTATTCATGTTAGTCAGTTATTATCATGCCATATAATTTGTCCCCAANTATTTATTTATTTAAGAAGCCCAAGGGCAATTATATTAGAGAGAAAAGGGTACAGATAGATTATATGAGTGGACCCAAATAGGCACCCAACCCACACAGTACAACAAAAAAAACAAAACAAAAGATAGATGGTACATATAAGATCAATCTGAACGACCCAATTTAGTTCTGACTCTGCCTCTAGTTCTCGGAAGGGAACCAACTAACAAAATTGGTGATATGCGTATATATATATTCCTACGTTTATTTTGCAGTGAACTAAAAATTCTAAAATTATTTCGAATATATTGTAATCATGGTACTCTATAAACATTTTACATTGTTTTTTATTTTAGTAAGCTGAACAACCCCTTAATAAATTTCTTCTGTATTTTTCTTCGAACAGATATGGGTACAAACCACTCTCTGAATAGTTCCACGAACTCCTACCTACATACTATCATGCTTGGTATGCCCCATAATCTGTTCTGATGGTACCCACGCCGCCACCTTTTAGCTTCTTCATCCAACACAAATGTAGCTACTGACACTCTTGTTTCATCCAGATGGGCCATTCTATCTAATATCTTCTCAGCTTGCATTAGCCAATTCTCCGCTTCAATTGAATCTTTAGTTCTTTTAAGCAATGGTGGGTGTGTCTCTTGAAATATCTTTAATTACTTATCCACAACAATAATCTCGCCCACCAGACTGCAGTCTAGACTCGTGAATCAGCTGAGTCATGACCACCATCATCGGGGTCGGGACATTCTTTCTGAATTTTGGCTGCATCCATTTGCTTGAATTTAACTATTTACTTAAGAGTTCACTTAAATTTTCAATTTTGTTGTTATTAATTTCTTAGTAATTTTCATATTGGCTCTTTCATCAATTTTGGGCTAATTAATTTTAAACCTCGCATTGATACCACTTTTATCTTAACCCGGCTTGGGGCTTGGAATCAACCTAGATGGGAATAGATGGTCAGATTGTTTTAATCAAATTTTTTATTTTTATTTTTTATCCTAATTAATGATTCAAAAGTGGTAAATGAAAGTCATTATAAATTTAATTAAAAAAGTTATAAATTTACCTTAGGTCTGATTGTTTGCATAAACACTGTATCTTCTATTGTTCATCCTTTAATCAACAAATTAAGCTTGAAATGTTAGTTTAAAACAACATTAAGCTAACCAAAAATATTGAATACTCACACTCCTAAATTACAGTAGTATAATAGAAAAGAAAATAATTTGCATATTAGTTAAGTTTTTAATAAATCAGTTTAAAATATTTCATATTTTATTAATATGATTACTCGCGCTATTTATTAATATTCAAGATGTCTTACTATATCAGTAACATGTCTATATCATTATATATATGTACAACAATCATAGAAATACCGTTTAAAAATTGTACCAATTAAAGTGTTTCAATATCAACATTATTTTTACATTTACATGCATGAGTAACTTAATGTTCCCCCTCTAGTACCATAAAGGGGTGACTCCACATAAGCAAGCATACACATATAATCAATATATGAGATTCATATTATGCACAATTTTATATCACTTAATATGTAATATTTAGTACTATAATACATAAAATATTTCATAGTGAGAGACTATAAGTATTCATATCAAGTTTATCGATAAAATTTAAGAATAAAGGAATCAATTGCACTAATCAGACATGAAAAGCAATTCATATAACCGATTCAAAAATAATACAAAAATGATACTATAATTTAAAAGTATGAGTACTCACTTTAATCGCTGATAATTCTTTTGTCAGTCATTTTTTTCCTTCATCTCCAATGAAAACCTATAGTCAAATGCATAAAGAATTAATATTAATTTATTTTATGTTACCTTCTAAGCTACTTGTGCATGTGCCCGTAAACTTAGGAGGAGATTGAAATCCCGTGCACATAAATTTAGAAGGAGATTGATATTAATGCATCTTAATTCATACAATTTTAGACGATGCTTCTGTAACGATTGTCAACAATATTGATAAAATAATGTAATATATGATTGAATATTCTGAAACTTCATTAATGGTCATATAATAATTTGTTAATTTTTTTTTTTATTGATTCATTGGATTTGTTTAACATACATTTTAGTTTATTTTTCATTATATTACTGTGATTTAAAAATATGAATATTCACTGCTTATTAAATTCTCAAGATAATTTCAAATTAATATTTTTTATGTTTAAGTTTTGTGATAAATAATGAGTAATAGAGCATGCTTATATAAGATGCAACTAAGCTTGAAAAAGATAATTTTCTCTATAGGTAGTTTTTCTTCAAAGTTTTTAAAATTACTTTTGTTAGTGATGCTTTTAGTATATTTGTTTTATAAATTATTAGTGATAGAAAATAAAATTAGATTTAAGTTTACTGTTTGACCGTCTTTTCAGCTGTCAAGCCTGAGGAAAAACCGCATTAGAAAGATTGCTATGGCCCTGTGAGAATTAAAAACTTCATAAGGCAAATTGCTAAACTATTGCCCTATTCCAAAATCTTTTTGTTGAATTTCAGTCTGAATCAAATTTATTCCTTGTGAAAGTAAGTTTTGCTTAATCAACCAGGTTTAATTTGCAGTTAACACGTCTGCAGAAAATTGTGCTAAGTAATTCGGAGCAGTACAAGTTTTGTATTAAGTAGGTTGTTTTCCTGGGGCTGTTAAGACTAGGCTAGCTAGCTACGTCCGACTTTTTGATCTTCTGCATAACTTGGTGGATTTCTGTCGAATTGACATGCTTATTTTACGGTGGTACCTTGCATGGATTAAAGAGAGAATTAAATATTTTTTCTATGTTTTTTAAAGACCAAATTGATTTGTTTAGAAAGAAGAAAACTTAAAAATACCTATTTTGTAAGTTCTTTAAACAAGTTTTTTGAATCCCATATACCCGTTTGCAGCATGGCATGGTTCCTTTGAAAATTAGAAGCATGAAATATATAATTTTAATCAATGTAAGAAGTATCATTGCTTTAGGATTTAATCCTTTTTCTAGATTTCATTTAAAATTTTAAAATAGTGTAGTTGCCCACTTATTTAGTTAATCAAAAGCGTATGGTATTAAAAATGCAAAGTACATAGAATTTTAAGATTTATGAATTTATCCAATTATGTGANAAGTATCATTGCTTTAGGATTTAATCCTTTTTCTAGATTTCATTTAAAATTTTAAAATAGTGTAGTTGCCCATCTATTTAGTTAATCAAAAGCATATAGTATTAAAAATGCAAAGTACATAGAATTGTAAGATTTATGAATTTATCCAAATATGTGAAAAAATGTAGTCATGATTCTATTTTATCATTTAAATTTATTAATTAAAATTTTTTAACATATTATAATTTATATCTGAATTATTAGCCTAATTTTTACTACAGTTATTATTAGCTTTTATTTACTTTATTTTCANGATTCTATTTTATCATTTAAATTTATTAATTAAAATTTTTTAACATATTATAATTTATATTTGAATTATTAGTCTAATTTTTGCTACAGTTATTATTAGCTTTATTTGCTTCATTTTCGTGTCTATATTTATGTATTTTCTATTGATCTATTTCTGAATTTATGACTTTCCTCTTATTTGGGTCATGTAATGTGTATTTATACCCATTTTCCTATAAATGAAACTATAAAGCTCTATTCTCAAAAGTTAACATGGTATCCGAGCCATGGTTCTAACCCTAGAGCCTCTACCCTAGCCGTCGGCCACCTGTATGGCTTTACCGACATGATTTTTGCTGCCGGCCAACTGTAGTTTCTCCTGCTTTTCTTCCTACCGCTAGGATCAACGCTGACCAATTACACGTGCTCCCTATTGTTATTTCTTTTGTCGTGCTTCCTTTGTTGCGCCTCTTCTGCATCTGTTAGCTTGTTCCAGCTGTCGTAGATCCTATCTGCAGGCCTGAGTTTTCTCTAGCTGGCCTATTCTCCCTGTTGTTATTTCCACGGCTCCTTCCAGGCACTGAATTTTCCTCTGTTCAGCGGCCAAGATCTTCTNGGTCCTGTAATGTGTATTTATACCCATTTTCCTATAAATGAAACTATAAAGCTCTATTCTCAAAAGTTAACAAGGTATTTGAGCCATGGTTCTAACCCTAGAGCCTCTACCCTATCCTTCGGCCACCTGTAGGGCTTTACCGGCAGGATTTTTGCCGCCGGCCAACTTTAGTTCCTCCTGCTTTTCTTCCTACCGCTAGGATCAACACTGACCAGTTACACGTGCTCCCTTTTGTTATTTCTTTTGTCGTGCTTCCTTTATCGCGCCTCTTCTGCATATGCTAGCTTGTTCCAGCTGTCGTAGATCCTACCTGCCAGCCTGAGTGGCTTATTCTCCCTGTTGTTATTTCCACGGCTCCTTCCAGGCACCAAGTTTTCCTCTGTTCAGCGTCCAAGATCTTCCTATGTCTCGACAACCCAACATCACATTTGGTTCTGTTGGAATCATGGTCGACTCTCCCACACCGAGCCTTCTCTCGATGGTGTACTTGAGTCCATCAGATGGTAGACACCTATCTCTATCCCTCTATAGACCGGAGGTACGGAAAACCAAATGAACTTTCTAATCACCACCTATAAAATGAACGGTTCTAATTTTCTCCATTGGTCCCGAGCCGTGTCTGTATTCGTTAAGGGATGCAGGAAATTCGACTATCTCATTGGAATGATTTGTATACCTTTCAAAATTGACCCCGCATATGAAGCATGGGAATTGGAGAGTTTCATGTCATGTTGTGGCTGATTAACTTCATGGAGACTACGATTGACCATTCTTATATGTTTCTTCCTTCGGCTACTGCCCTATGGACTATAGTTCGGGATAACCTATCAAATGTAGAAACTTCAGCCAACATTATGAGGTTTCCAAAATGATTCACGAGGTGAAATAGGGATTTAGGATTGTGACCTAGTACTATTATAATATGTTGGCTTTATGGACAGAATGCGATCTCTACTATTATGACTATATGTGGGAATCTCCGACAATTTTTTCCCACTTTTAAAAAAATTGTTGTAAGAGATTGCATGTTCCAATTTTTTGTTCGGCCTTAACAAAGACCTCGATGAAGTCAGAGTTGTCGGGATCCAATTCCTTGCACTCATGTTGCTTTCATAAAAATTTGACGAAAAGAAAGCCAGAGAATAGTCATGCTCAACACTTCCACTTCAGTTGAATTATCTGCCTTGGCCATTAATAGTACTCAACACTTGTCCATGCCATCTCAAGCCACTGACTCCATTTTCTATTATTGTCACAAACCTAACCATACTCTAGACAAGTGTTCGAAACTCAACGGAAAACTGACATACAAATTTTCAACCAAATCCTCCTCTGCCAAGGGTCTCACTTCGACATTTTAATATGCTACGATACAATCAACTCCCACTCAGAGCACTCTGAAATCTCTCGACTCTCTTAAGAGTCAGATGGAGCAATTAATCAAGTTGCTAGGATCCAGTCAGTACACTTCTTGCATGTCAACCTCCCTAGTCCGTCAAAGTATAACTCATAAGACACTCGCTTCTTTTTCTAGTCCATAGGTCATTGATTCAGCTTCTATGACATGTTGACGGCTCTTGTAACTCTATTGCTGTTAATATGTCAGTTGTGTTAACAACTGTCCTAACTCTAGAATATGTGGTATATGTTCCCTTAAAGAAGTGTTGCCTGCTATATGTTGGTAAGCTGACACATGAAATGGATCGCGTTTCTCATTTTTCTTTTGATGTATGTGTCTTTCAAGATCATCATTCGAGGATGATTGAAAATGCTAAACTACTTCCTAGTGAAAGACACGAAGAATGAAGATACTTCTCTTAGTACTTACAGTTTTTCCTATCCACTAAATGCCCAATTATGTTGTAGCATTATTATTTGGGTCATCCCAAGTATCAATATTTAAAGCAATTGTATCCGTCAATGTTTGCTGATAAAAAATCTTATTAGCTTCAAATGTGAGATTTGTCAACATTATCGCGTTCCTTATCCACCCAACCCTTATACGACTTCGGCTCCTTTTTCATTTATTCACAGTGACTTGTGGGGACTCTCTCGCACTTCAAGCTACACTAATAAACGTCGATTCCTTCCGTTAATTGATGACCACACTCGAATGATGTGGGTCTATATATTAAAAGATAAATCTGAAGCTGTTGTGACCTTCAAAAACTCACTCTTTCATTTTGACCCAATTCAAAACTTCAATTTGAATCCTTCGAACCGACAATGGCCGTGAATTTTGTAACCTATTTTAGGTGAATTTTTTGTATGGGTATCCTCCATCATTGCTCGTGTACGGACACTCCTCAACAAAAGAGGGTAGCCAAAAGAAAAAATCAACATATTCTTGAAGTGGCTCACTCTATTATGTTCTAATTTAATGTCCCAAAAAGATTTTGTAATGATGTTGTGCTTACTACCACCCATGCCATTTGTAGAGTTTGCACAAAAATTCATAAATTTAGAACTCCATTAGCCATCTTGATATCATGTTTCTCTATCATTCGGTTCTTCGCCACTCTTGAACCAAAATATTTTGGGTGCACGGTTTTTGTCCGGAGCGCTGTCCCTATTCATAGTAAGCTTGATCCCAGGTCTGTAAAATGTGTCTTTTTCGGATATTCTGCCCTCCAAAAGACCATCGGTGTCTTAATCCTACCATAAATACTCTGTGTGAGTGTCAATGTCTCCTTCCTTGAAACTATTCTCTATTTCTCTGTCACTGCCTCAAGTGAGGACAATCTTGATTTCCTAGACAATGTTCCTTATCCAAACTTTGTGGATATTTCTCCAACCACTATACGTGAGGAGCCCTCTGCCTCTCTACATCTGCCACCTACTAGATAACCTAAACCTCCTCTTATCCTCTGTGTTTATACTAGATGCACTTTTCCTAATATTCCTACTCTGGAGCCCGCTACATCGTTATAGGATCTGGAATCCACTTTGAGCGGCATCCCTAAAACTAACCCACTTCGAATGAAGAGGCGAGTTTTGTTAGTAAAGTATGTAATCAGTCAAGCTCTCTATATTCCATGGAAAATATATCTTTTCCACAGTGTATCGCGAACCTACAAAGTGTTTGCTACTGCCTCCACGGATCATCATCTCTCATCCACTATTGAAGCAACATTAGTTGACTCTTCCTGGAAAGTTGCAATAATGGATGAGATGAATTCCTTCAGTGAAATCATACATAGGATGTTGTGGATCTTCCTCCATGTAAAAAAATAGTGGGGTGCCATTGGATTTTTTGCACCAAATTTAACTACGATGGATCATTTGAATGCAACAAGGCTCGGTGAGTCGTCAAAGGCTACTCACAAACATATGGAGTTGATTATGAGGAGACATTTGCTTCGGTTGCTAAATTAAATAGCATTCAAGTCCTACTTTCTCTAGCTGGCCTTCCTCCAAGATTTGACTCTGTTTTCTTTCGAGGGAAAGTGTGTCGACTACGAAAGTCCCTCTATGGACCGAAGCAATCCTCAAGGGTCTGTTTAACAAATTCACAAAAATGGTAATGGGTCATGGTTTTTCTCAGACCTAATCAGATCACACTCTCTTCTTTCGA
Organism: Phalaenopsis hybrid cultivar; assembly: GCA_002079205.1. Taxonomy (NCBI): domain Eukaryota; kingdom Viridiplantae; phylum Streptophyta; class Magnoliopsida; order Asparagales; family Orchidaceae; genus Phalaenopsis; species Phalaenopsis hybrid cultivar. Next base: position 76,514 of record JXCR01148682.1, on the reverse strand, counting down.
CATTCCTCTAGCGGCCAAATTGCTATCATTTTTGTATATGTTGACGATATTGTGCTCACAGATGATGATACACTAACATTAGAGCCTCTGAAAGGCATTATTGCTACTTCATTTGAAATGAAGGACTTGAGATTGCTCTGGTACTTCCTAGGCATGAAAGTTGTTTGGTCATCTAGGGGCATTTGTCTGTCTTAGCACAAATATGTGCTTGATCTATGAACACAAAATGAGCAAGATCCCAATGAGAAATTAGTTGATATTCCTAATGTGATTCTGGTGAAGAAGATTCACTACCAACGTCTTGTTGGGATACTAATTTACCTCGCCCATACTTGCTCTGACATCTTCCACGGAGTAGATATTGTGAATCAATTCATACATGATCTCTATGAGCACCATCATCAAGTTGTTCATAGGATCCTTCACTACTTAAAAGGAACACTAGACTCAAGTTTGTTTTTCTCGCGCCACACCTCTTTTTCTATTATTGTTTATATGCGCGAATTGTGTTAAATTCTTCTATGATCAACAATCTACCTCGGGATATTCTACTCATTTGTGTGAGGAAATATTATCACGCGGAAAAATAAGAAACAGTCGGTTGTGGCCTAGAACAGTGCTGAAGCTGAGTTTTGCTCCATGTTCTTAGATATCTGTGAAGTTCTCAATTAATGCATCATGCTCCGTAAATTACATTTGTCGGTCTTTCCTCCTCTCCAGCTGTTATGTGATAAGTCATTACCATTGCGCATAATCCGGTTTAGCATGATTGCACCTAACATGTAGAGATTGACGACACTTGATTAAGGAGAAGCTAGATTCACGAGAGATTTGTATTCAATTTGTCCTATCTAATAGTCAATTCACTGAAATCTTTACTGAGAATCTTTTTGGTCCGTTTTTTGACGATTTCAAATCAAAGTTGAACATAATGAACATTTATGCTTCAACTTAAGTGGATATTAGAATTATTAGTCTAATCTCTGCTGCAGTTTTTATTAACCTTTTTTTTGCTTTCGTTTTCATAGTTATGTTTTTTCTAGTTCGTCTATTTTCGAATGTATTTTTATTTATTTGAGTTTTGTATTGTGCATTTATACTCTTTTCTTATCAATAAAAGTATGAAGCTCTATTCTTAAAAATTAACAATTTGAACTGTTATTTGGAAATCATATTTTTTAATGGAGGGTCTTTAAAAATGCTAATAATAAATAATAAGCTAAAATTGAAACTNGATGGTAGACACCTATCTCTATCCCTCTATAGACCGGAGGTACGGAAAACCAAATGAACTTTCTAATCACCATCTATAAAATGAACTGTTTTAATTTTCTCCATTGGACCCGAGCCGTGTCCGTATTCGTAAAGGGATGCAAGAAATTCGACTATCTTATGAATGATTCGTAAACCTTCTAAAATTGACCACGTGTATGAAGCGTGGGAATTGGAGAATTTCATGTCATGTTCTGGCTGATTAACTCCATGGAGACTACGATTGACCATTCTTATATGTTTCTTCCTTCGGCTATTGCCCTATGGACTATAGTTCGGGATAACATATCAAATGTAGAAACTCCAGCCAACATTATGAGGTTTCCAAAATGATTCGCGAGGTGAAATAGGGATTTAGGATTGTGACCTAGTACTATAATAATTTGGTGGCCTTATGGACAGAATGCGATCTCTACTATTATGACTATATGTGGGAATCTCCGACAGTTTTTTCTCTCTTTTAAAAAATGTTGTTGTAAGAGATTGCATGTTCCAATTTTTTGTTCGGCCTTAACAAAGACCTCGATGAAGCCGGAGTTGTCGGGATCCACTTCCTTCCACTCATGTTGCTTTCATAAAAATTTGAGGCAAAGAAAGCCAGAGAATAGTCATGCTCAACACTTCCACTTCAGTCGAATTATCTGCCTTGGCCATTAATAGTACTCAACACTTGTCCATGCCATCTCAAGCCACTGACTCTATTTTTTATTACTGTCACAAACCTAACCATACTCTAGACAAGTGTTGAAAACTCCATGGAAAACTGACATACAAATTTTCAACCAAATCCTCCTCTGCCAAGGGTCTCATTTCAACATTTGAATCTGCTACGGTACAACCAACTCCCACTCGGAACACTCTGAAATCTCTCAACTTTCTTAAGAGTCAGATGGAGCAATTAATCAAGTTGCTAGGATCCAGTCAGTACACTTCTGGTCTGTCAAGCTCCCTAGCCTGTCAAAGTATAACTCCTAAGACACTCGCTTCTTTTTCTAGTCCATAGGCATTGATTCTACTTCTATGACATGTTGACGGCTCTTGTAACTCTATTGCTGTTAAAATGTCAGTTGTGTTAACAACTGTCCTAACTCTAGAATATGTGATATATGTTCCCTTAATGAAGTGTTGCCTGCTATATGTTGGTAAGCTGACACATGAAATGTATCGCATTTCTCATTTTTCTTTTGATGTTTGTGTCTTTCAAGATCATCGTTCGAGGAGGATGATTGCAACTGCTAAACTACTTCTTTCTAGTGAAAGACACGAAAAATGAAGACACTTCTCTTAGTAGTTACAGTTTTTCTCTATCCACTGAATGTCTGATTATGTTGTTGCATTATTATTTGGGTCATCCCAAGTATCAATATTTAAAGCAATTGTATTTGTCAATGTTTACTGATAAAAATCTTATTAGCTTCAAATGTGAGATTTGTCAACATTATCGCGTTCCTTATCCACCCAACCTTTATACGCCTTCGGCTCCTTTTTCATTTATTCACAGTGACTTGTGGGGACTCTCTCGCACTTCAAGCCACACTAATAAACAGCGATTCCTTGCGTTAATTGATGACCACACTCGAATGATGTGGGCCTATATATTAAAAGATAAATCTGAGGCTGTTGCGACCTTCAAAAACTCACTCCTTCGTTTTAACCCAATTCAAAACTTCAATTCGAATCCTTTGAACCCACAATGACCGTGAATTTTGTAACTCTATTTTAGGTGAATTTTTTCTAAGAGTATCCTCCATCATTGCTCGTGTACGGACACTCCTCAACAAAAGAGGGTAGCCAAAAGAAAAAATCAACATATTCTTGAAGTGGCTCACTCTATTATGTTTTAATTTAATGTCCCAAAAAGATTTTGTAATGATGTCATGCTTGCTACCACATATGCCATCTATAGAGTCCCCGCGAAAATTCAGAAATTTAGAACTCCATTAGCCATCTTGATATCATGTTTTTCTATCAATCGGTTCTTCGCCACTCTTGAAGCAAAATATTTTGGGTGCACGGTATTTGTCCGGAGCGCTATCCCTATTCATAGTAAGCTTGATAGTAGGTCTGTAAAATGTGGCTTCTTCAAATATTCTGCCACTCCAAAAGACTATCGGTGTCTTAATCCTACCATAAATACTCCTTGTGAGTGCCGATGTCTCCTTCCTTGAAACTATTCTCTATTTCTCTGTCACTGCCTCAAGTGAGGGCAATCTTGATTTCTTATACAATATTCCTTATCCGAACTTTGTGAATATTTCTCCAACCACTACACGCAAGGAGCCCTCTGCCTCTCTACATTTGCCACCTACCAGACAACCAAAACCTCCTCTTATCCTCTGTGTTTATACTAGGTGCACTTTTCCTAATGTTCCTACTCTGGATCCCGCTACCTCGTTATAGGATCTGGAATCCACTTTGAGCAACATTCCTAAAACTAACCCACTCCGAATGAAGAGGCGAGTTCTGTTATTAAGTTATGTAATCAGTCAAGCTATCTTTATTCCATGGAAAATATATCTTTTCCACAGTGTATCGCGAACCTACAAAGCGTTTGCTACTGCCACCACGGATCATCATCTCTTGTCACTATTGAAGCAACATTAGTTGACTCTTCCTGGAAAGCTGCAATAATGGATGAGATAAATTCCCTTCAGTGAAATCATACATAGGATGTTGTGGATCTTCCTCTAGGTAAAAAAACAGTGGGGTGCTATTGGACTTTTTGCACCAAATTTAACTACGATGGATCATTTGAATGCAACAAGGCTCGGTTAGTCGTCAAAGACTACTCACAAACATATGGAGTTGATTATGAGGAGACATTTGCTTCGGTTGCTAAATTAAATAACATTCAGGTCCTACTTTCTCTGGCTGTGAATTTGGTTTGGCCCTTACTCCAGTTGAATGTAAAAATTTCTTTCCTAAATGAGAATCTCACAGAGGAGGTGTACATATGCCTTCCTCCAAGATTTGACTTTGTTTTCTTTCGAGGGCAAGTGTGTCGACTACGAAAGTCCCTCTATGGACCGAAGCAATCCTCAAGGGTCTGTTTAACAAATTCACAAAAATGGTAATGGGTCATGGCTTTTCTCAGACCCAATCAGATCATACTCTCTTCTTTCGACATTCCTCTAACGACTAAATTGCTATTATTTTTGTATATGTCGATGATATTGTGCTCACAGGTGATGATAAACTAACATTAGAGCCTCTGAAAAGCATTATTGCTACTTCATTTGAAATGAAGGACTTGAGATTGCTCTGGTACTTTTTAGGCATGAAAGTTGTTTGGTCATCTACGGGCATTTGTCTGTCTTAGCACAAATATGTGCTTGATCTATAAACACATAATGAGCAAAACCAGTTGCTGTTTCTATGGATCCCAATGAGAAATTAGTTGATATTCCTAATGCGATTCTGGTGAAGAAGATTCACTACCAACATCTTGTTGGGAAACTAATTTACCTCGCCCATACTTGCTCTGACATCTTCCACGAAGTAGATATTGTGAGTCAATTCATACATGATCTCTATGGGCACCATCATCCAGTTGTTCACAGGATTCTTCACTACTTAAAAGGAACACCAGACTCAAGTTTGTTTTTCTCACGCCACTTCTTTTTCTATTATTGTTTATATGCGTGAATTGTGTTAGATTCGTCCATGATCAACAATCTACCTCGGGATATTCTGCTCATTTGTGTGGGGAAATATTATCACGCGGAAAAATAAAAAACAGTCGTTTGTGGCCTAGAACAGTGCTGAAGCCGAGTTTTGCTTCATGTTCTTAGATATCTGTGAAGTTCTCTAGTTATGCATCATGCTCCGTGAATTACATTTGTCGGTCTTTGCTCCTCTCCAACTGTTATGTGGTAATAAAGTCGTCATTAGTATTGCTCATAATCCGGTTTAGCATGTTTGCACCCAACATGTAGAGATTGACGACACTTGATTAAGGAGAAGCTAGATTCATGAGAGATTTGTATTCAATTTGTCCTATCTAATAGTCAATTCACTGATATCCTTATTGAGAATATTTTTTGTCCATTTTTTGACGGTTTCAAATCAAAGTTGAACATAATGGACATTTATGCTTCAACTTAAGTGGATATTAGAAAAATTAGTCTAATCTCTGCTGCAGTTTTTATTAACCTTTATTTGCTTTCGTTTTCATATTTATGTGTTTTCTAGTTTGTCTATTTTTGAATGTCTTTCTATCTATTTGGGTTTTGTAATGTGTATTTATACTCTTTTCTTATCAATGAAAGTATGAAGCTCTATTCTTAAAAATTAACAATCTGAACTGTTATTTGGAAATTATTTTTTTTTAATGGAGGGTCTTTAAAAATGCTAATAATAAATAATAAGCTAAAATCGAAACTCAACTTTTAAATTATCTATATTGGGTATAGCGTTTCCTTTCTGCATTATGTTTTTGCTTCTATTTTTAAGTATTGAGAACATTCGTTATCTAATAGAAACCAAACATTCTTTAGCTTCCGGTGATAAAATTAAAAATTAAATTAAGTTCTAAATGAAAAATATTAGCAGCCCGAAGGGCTCTTTTGATATTTGGCTAAGCTCATTTCTGATTTCGGTACTTCTTTTGCAGAAATCTTTTTAATTCCTTCGACGCAACTAAGCAGGGACGAGTGACTTTGGACTTCAACCAATTCGTTTATTGCAGTGAGTAAATTCCTCATCCTTTCCTTGCAACTATACTGCAATTGCCATATGTTGCCATTTAGTTTTCTTTCCATCGCTCTTTTGCATGCATAAATTAGAAAATTNCTAATAGAAACCAAACATTCTTTAGCTTCCGGTGATAAGATTAAAAATTAAATTAAGTTCTAAATGAAAAATATTAGCAACCCGAAGTGCTCTTTTGATCTTTGACTAAGCTCATTTCTTATTTAGGTACTTCTTTTGCAGAAATCTTTTTAATTCATTCGACGCAACTAAGCAGGGAAGAGTGACTTTGGACTTCAACCAATTCGTTTATTGCAGTGAGTAAATTCATCATCCTTTCCTTGCAACTATACTGCAATTTCCATATGTTGCCATCTAGTTTTCTTTCCATCGCTCTTTTGCATACATAAATTAGAAAATATGTACTGCACCGTTCCTTCTACGATGCTATCGATGCAAACATATAATTTGTCTGTTACTAAAAATATAGAATTTGAACTATTATATTTTAAAAATATAAAGAAGTTGCGTATTAATTATATAAATTAAATAAAATTATTTTATGTAATAATAAATTTATTCCATTCACTCATAAAATAAAAAGAATATTTAGATTTATTAAATGCTTAAACTTAATTTTAAATAAACTATATTTTGATATCATAGCTGGCTACCTTGAGGTTGAGAAAATTGTGCTTTTTAATAAAAAACTAAAAGTAGCCATTAAAGGAAAATAGATGATAGTAAAAATAAAATATTTTATGTGAGGAAAATGAATTTTTTAAATAGTATACTTTTCAATAAAAATAATTTAGCTTAATTTGCTTACAAAATGTTCTTTAAATTTAAAATTTATATTCATAATAATTTTATTGGACACATCTATTTATCATTTTATTTTTTTAATTAAAATATCACATCCAAACACATGCGAGACAAGTGTACGTTGCTATATATGTTTGAAATGACAATTTTATTGCCCAATATGTCCGAGAGTCACACCCAAGGAATAGAGCGCGTCAAAAAGAAAGAGAGCAGAGAGATTAGTGGACAATAAAAGTGTGTAATCTTTAGTCGTGAAATAGACCCCATGTTTATACGGATGGGGTTTGTACAATAACATATTGTACCCTTAGTATATGTAAGTACGATGAGGGTACTTTATTCTGTACATAAATGTGGCATGGGGGCTCATGAATGTCCAAACGAATGGGTCAAACTACCATTCAGTCGAGTGGTCTTTTTGTCGGGCCGCCATTAGGCTAGCTAATCTCGAACGGTCATGGTTAGTTCGGGCGATCATTGAACTAGGTGGCCATTAAGCCGGGAGGTCATTGGGTCGGATGTCCACTTGGTAAGGACTGATGCCAATAGCTTTGAAATAGGACAGTTTGCCCCGCTCACTCGACATGGTCACAATAGAGGGCACTGTGCTCGACCATATAAGTCCGTTCAGATAGATTTTTTTGGAGATAATCTGTTCTTATTCCTCTCGGGAAGTGTTATCTACATAGAAGCTAGCCGGCTAAGCTTGCGGTCCTGGTCATCCTTGGTGGATCCCACGATGCCACATCACCTCTTTTGCTAGTCGTGGGATGTCTTTGAGATTTGTGTTGACATATTTTTTATGTACATATTAAAATTTTCAATTCTCTTGCTCATTAAAAGTGATAGGTGTGATAAAGACAATGAAATCTAGATTCTTTGAACAAGTTTGTGGTATTCATGACTATTTAATGTGCAATAATTAACTACTTGATTTCAGTACCAAGATCATTATAAATAAAAAAAATGAGATGTTGGGGCTTATCTTTCAGGCATTCCTTCGGGTTGGTCTTTACCTTCTTAGGGTATGTTTGGGGCAGTTTATTTGTTGCGTTTGCATTTTGAAAACGCATCTCATGCGTTTATTTATTGCGTTTTACCTGCATATCTTAAAACACCATCCGAGTTTCTTTAATAAATGTGGTCGCTGGATCGACGCCGCGGCACGCGTCTTCAATCCTACGTCCGACATTTTTTTTCCTCTCTTTCCCTTCAGCCTGTCTCCTCCCTTGCTCGATAGCTATTGCCCTAGGCCACTTATCCCTCGCCTCTCCCTTAGTTGCTTCTATTGACAGATCCTAGCTTTCTCCTTCCTCTCTTTTTTGAGATCCCAGATTCAGTTTCCCACACCTTCACTCACGGCGTCACGTGTCCTGCTGGTGTCATCCTCTATCATTTCTCTTTTTCATCACTCTCCTACAGTGGAAGCCGCTCATTTGGACCTCTATAAGGCGTATTTGTAGCAGATTTGTTTTCTCGATTGCTTGTTGGTGAGCTGGCTCAGTTTTTCTGGTTGGGGCCTCTCTAATGCATTTTTTTCTCTATATGCATTTTGTGAGGTTTTTTTTTTATTGCAATGGTTCTCTCTGTGTTTTCCCGATTTTGTAGATTTCATTGGGATATTTTATGTTTTTTGGATAATATATGAAGTAAATTGGGTGCATGAGGCTTTGCGTGATTAACCTTTTCTAATGGCTATTTAGGGTTGCTTCGTTGGTATGGTTTCTTTGTATGGAGACTGTGGTGATGTCCTGTGGGTTGGTGGTAGATGTGTGTGTGTGTTGATGGTTGTGGAGGCTGTGTTGGTGGCTATGAGTGTTGTGCTTGTTGGTTCCATGTGGAGGCTGTGTTGGTGGTTGTAGTTGATGTGCCTAATGGTGGCTGTGGAGGCTGTTTTGGTAGGTGTGGGTGATGTGCTTGTTACATGATGTATCAATGAGATGAGCGATGAAGTGATTCTAGCATTCATCAAAGACAATTAACATGTATTTCTCAATCAGTTTGGAAGCTCCTATCAGTTTGTCGACAAAGATACTTAAGTTAGAGGTTCTAATATTCGAGACGACTTCAACAAAAATTATAAATGACCCACGTTATATGTCATTCTTCAAAGTAATTCTTTTTAACACATTACATTAAGCTGACAAAATTAGTTACGTGATAATCACAACTTTAACTAATCTGAAATGACTGTATTGGAATGATTGCAGAAACCACGTCGATGCGCAAATATCGAACACTGAAAATGTCGCATACATTGGACAGTGTGAATCATCCACACAAAATTTGAAGATCGCATGTAACTTTAACATGTATTTTACCTTTGTGATGGCTGATTGGGAAGACAATGTGCATAATAGTCGTACTTTTGCTCGTGCGACAAGAAACCGAAGACACGACTTCCCCCACATACTTCCAGGTTCATTAAACTATATATCACATTCATTTTTTTCAATAGTATACTACTAATTATGGTTTTTGCGTAAGGTAAATATTACTTGGTCGATGCTGGATATCCCTTACAAAGGTGGTATCTGAGGCCATTTTCAGATACGAAATATCACATTCTAAATTTCGAGAGATGTAGGAGTGGTCCTCATGAAAGGAAGGAAATTTAAAAAAAGACACTCATTACGCTACGTAATTGATAGAACGTTTGGAGTGTGGAAGAAGAAATGAGTCATACTACTTGATATGTCGACTTACACATTTCCAAAATAAATGCAGATTGGTGTTCACGATGACGCTACGCAACTACATTCGACGATATCATTCTAGGTCAGATGTAGACTTTACCCTAACTGACGATGATCACATGCAGGTCCCTCCAGAAGCATTTAAATTTCACGTAGGACAATCTGTATCACAGTCAGAAGTGGAATCACATGAACCTTAACCCAAGGTGGCAAAGGTGTCGTAGAGTTGGCTGAATTCAGAGAGCGGATACCACCTTTGTAAGGGATATCCTCTTGTTTATTGGGATATTCGATGTTGATTGGACGCCTCTTGTTTATTTTATGAACTCTTGAGTATATTTTATGTCATTTGTATTATGGATATTTTTGGTTTTGCAATTTTAACGTATTTAACATTGTTTATTTTTTCATTTAAGTTTTTTTTTGTGGGATTGTAAGGTCCATGATAAGACTTTTGACCTTGTGAGTTCTTCTGGATGACATGTTGGTCGTTGTTGCTTAGTGTTACATGTGAAATCCTTATGCATGCAATTAGATTTCTCTATTCTTTTCAGTGCATCAATTTATGAGGCTCTTGTGAATGGTCTTGTTTGGTGATATACACATGTGGCACACATGATGTTAGTTTTACGTGGGTTAAAGAGAATTAAGAACTCTTTTCTTTATAGCGTCAATTATTTTTTTGTAGTGACAAATTCATAGGTTGCTATACTAAGTTCCTCGAGACCTCATGCCTACAAAAAAATTGTAATTTATTACTTCTTTTTAGTAATTTCAGCTTCTGTTATGACTAATGGATTGATTTTTTAATCATTCAGGAAAGATAAGTTCCAGGATTTAAGGGACTTCCCTACGAGTGTTCTGTCACTGCAGACTACAGACTTTTCTACTGACATTACGTTGGACACATAGCTACGAGAGAAAGTTCTACGGGTGCCCGCAGTGGGCAGATGGTTTGGAGAAGTGTCTTCTTTCGGTAGGCTGACAGTCCGACAGATTCCATTTCCAATAGTGATCGAAGTTGGATGCTATCCCTGGAGGATGACGTATATGCCATATGGATTTGAAAATTAATATTATCATAGTGTTAATTGTAAATTTGATACTTTTTTTTTCAGCACACTTGACACTCACTCTTATGTGAGGTGTGTATTTTATTTTTTTACTGTTCTGAAGTGTTTTTTTATTTCTCAAGTATCAAATATATTGTTATGACAGTTTTGTTGCAAATATTATTACTGCATATGGGTAGAATGATCATTTATCCAGAAATAGCTGCAAATCAGTTATTTTCCAACAGCATAAATCAAAAATCCAATCAGCTTATCCGTATCAGCTATTGTTCAACGGCTTATCTGGACCAGTTGTTTATCAGCAGTTTATTCAATAAGCTGCAGCTGTCCCAAACAAACCCTTAATGGTGTTGAGTATGGAGGGAAAACAGTTTTCTAAACCCATCAGCGATGAGGCTTGCGCTTTGGTGTTCCAGGCCATGAAGAAGATGGTTAAGTCGGCTTTGAACGACTCGGAAAACGTGTTGTATCTGAACTGAAGACTTTTGAACGGATGGTTGAGGTTGGATTGTTGGATTCAAATAATGTTTGTCCCACAAAGGGTTCCCCGATGGCGGAGGGAGGTTTTCCCATGAAGAAAAGTTACAGGATGGGAAAAAGCTATCAAGATGATGATTAGACATGCTAAACAATTTGTCTCCCTATTGTTTCTAAAATGAGGGAAGAGCAGGGTCGAGAACTTGCCTTCGAGTTGTTAACTCCGGTGGCGCCAACAATAAATGAGCAAGGGGTTCTCCTTGACACTTCTTTGGCGTGTACTTCTCAACACGCTTCTCAGCCTCCGTCGGTAAAGCAGGAGATTGGGAGAGAAACTTGCTCCTTCACCACTTCTGATTGAATAATGGGTCCCTCTTATGGGAAAGGAATGAAGACTGCTTCCTGTTGAACGTGAAGTTCCCCAGACTGGTGTCATGGTGGATTTGCGGTCCGTTAAGGGTTCCAAGCATTCTGGAGGGCCGCTTGAAAATGGATCGCTGTGTCCGATGGTTGATTTGAAGAAAACGACCAGCATGCCTGAATCGGCTGGAATGGATGAGCTTCTTCCTCACGAGTTCGAGGCTCTGTTGGCTCAAGAAACTGATCGTCTTCAGCTCTGGGATGTGCAACTAGAGCTGTTGAAGGAAGAGTTAGCCACGGTTCGGGCTCGTGAGGTTACCCTTCAGAAAGAGCTGACGTCTCTCAAGGCCGAGTTAGTCGCAGCCCTGGACAAAGTTCGGTCTTCTGATTGTACGCTGAAATGAACTGGGCAGACAAAGTTAGGATCGAAGGTAAGTTAATTTTCAAGCGGTTGTCTCAGTTGGGGTATGTCCCAGTTGAGGCTGCAACCGATAGTTTTTTAAAGGTTTTCTCTTCCGGCTCAATAATTTGAGATGGGTGAATCTTCTTTTCTACTGATTGGTTATAATTGGGTGAAAAGGGTGTAACTTAGCTTTCTTGACGATGCTCGCTGGACATCTTTGTTGTTAAAGCTCGCTAGCGTAGTCTCTATAATCGACGACGTCACCTGCAGTCGACGACGCTTGCCCTCATAGTCGCGGCTCGCTTCGTCTCTACTCAACAAAGTTTCACCTGCAGTCAATGACACTCGCCCTCATTATCCCTCGCTTTCGTCTCCCATAGTCGACGACGTCTCCTATCGACGACGTCTGATCTCATAGATGACGGCTCTTCCTTCTTGCAGTCGTCTGTTGTAGTCGACGACACTTCTTCGCAGTCTTCTCCTTCCAGATGACGCTACTGTTTGCTCTTCTGCCCGACAGACATTATCTTGTCGGTGGAGATGGCATCAAAGATCCGTTCCTATGCCACTGCACTTACCGACGCTTTTCTATTCCTACTTGTGCTCCTCTTTCAAGTTTAGAGACTGATTTTTGTATTTGCAAGTCTTGCAATGATTCACAGTCTTTCCACGAGACTCTTGAAGGTGGTGGTGATCACACGTTCATTAAAAAACTTGATAAAAAAATGGTGAACTTGCTCTTATTCTCACAGAAGTTGAAACCAGTACTCTCCCGTCTTCTTGGCGTTTTGCTCTAGTGGGGAAATTTCTTTATGGTCACCCAAAAATTGAGATCATTTGAAAAGATTTTGATACTATGAAACTGTTGGACAGTTGGAATATTGATTTACTTAACGCTCGACATATACTTTTTCAGTTATCTCTCGATGTCGATTATACTCGTATTTTTTCTCAAAAAATTATCAAGATCAACAACCGTCATACGAAAATTCTGAAGTGGACTGTTGATTTTGATCCAAAAGCGGAGTCCCTTATCATTCCTATTTAGATAATGTTTCCGAGGTTAAAATTACACCTGTTCAACTTGGAAATTCTTTACACTTTAACAACTGCTTACGGTAAGCCTCTCAAAGTTGTTAGTCCTACACTTGCTGTCACCAGACCCTCTGTGACTTGTGTTTTAGTTTAGAGAGATATCACTCAACCAGCTCCAGATGAGGTATGAATTGGAATCACTCACAACTGGTATTGACAAAAGGTTGAAATAGAACCACACCCTTCTTATTGCTCTCATTGTAGTATGTTTGGCCACAGTTCTACTATTTGTTATCACTTGCATCCTCATCTAAGGTCGGATATCGCTAAAAATCAGCAACCTACCATCCCTGTTGAGAGCATACAGCCTGATCCTTTTTCCAACACTGCAGTTCTTGATGAAGAACACCATGCTACAGGTACAGACCAGATCATGCTTTTACCATCCACTGCTATTGAAGAAGGTACACTTACATGCCAAGACACACGAGATTGCTCTTTTGATCCAATAAAAGATCAACTGGTACAACAAATAATCGCTTCTAATGTTCAACAATCTACACATATTCGGCACATTTTAGACCAATCCACTGATCAGGTGAGCCAATCTTCGGATGAGCAATGACAGATTTATTCCAGGAGGAAAAAGAAGAATGGAGGCCAACTCGAGCTCGGGAACCTATTGGATGATATATTGGTTACTATTGACAATGACACTCTTCTTACCAATTTATGAGCTGGCTCCTTCGCTAAAATTAGATGCAGAGGCAAGACAAAATTGGGTCGCTCTCTAGCAATCTGATACTACGTATTTTGGCATTTTTTGGTTTTTTTCTTTAGGTCTCTTATGTATTTTTCTGTATTTTTTCGTTTTGGAACCATTTGTGGTTATTGTGTGAGTA
>JXCR01148682.1:39030-62734 GCA_002079205.1 Phalaenopsis hybrid cultivar | reverse complement strand
ATATATATATAATATATATATATATATCTGTGTGTGTGTGATTTTTGTTTCATCAATATGTGTGTTTAATGAAATTTTCGTTCTGCCTTCGTGTTGCTCTGACTTCTGTTACGCACTTTAAGTTTGCAAGGTAAACAATTTCTACTTCATCTCGTCTTATTCCACCTTTATGCACTTTTTGTTTTTTTCTCTCGTCGCTCGTGGTTCCTAAGCATTCCTCGAAACTTTTCGGTGCAGTTGCGCCTGGAGTCATATCAGTTGTGTCAGAAAGGTAAATAACAGGTTTAACCAAGTCATTTGTCATAAGATCAAACATCCTCCTTCGGTAGTCGCGGGGGGGTGAAAGATTGACGAGCAACTTTAGAAATAACCTTGTCGTGACGTCGAACAATTTGATGCAATGCTCTGGCTCTGTCCCTTTCTCTCTGTTAGGAGAAGGCCTTAGTTCATGAAAAGAAGAAGAGGAAAGTTGCTAGCCAGATGATGGCCGAGGTGGCAAAGGACAAGAGAAAAGCCGATCTAGAGCTTCTTCACCTGCGGAAGAAACTGAAGGATTCGACATAGTTGGAGGCAAAGGCTCTTAATCATGAGCAAACTATCGCCGCGCTGACAGCCAAAAATAGGGAATCTGGAGGATAAAATGTCTGGGATGATCTCTAGAGGAGATCACATGGTGTTGTTGTCGGAGTAGATCCAAGTTGGCCTGGCTATTGTGGTGGAGTGCTTCGTGAAGAGTGGTTAGTGGAGTCCAAGTGGGCAGCCATGGACATGTTTGCCAAGCTTTTTGTCGATTATGATTACAAAGATGACGAGGTGTATAAGCCAGGTGGAGCTGAAGAGGGGAGTGGTGGCAGACCTACGACCACGTAGGTCTTTTGTATACACTTTGTTTATTTATTTTTTGTTTTTGAAAATGTCAGCTATCTTGCCATGTTGGGTAGGAGAACGCTCATGTATTCATAGGAAAATTTTGTACATCTTTTGAAGAAATGAATAGAAATTTTTATTGTTTATTCTTTTTCGTCTAGTTGATTATTTTCTCTTTCGTAGGCTATCCATCTTAGAACAAAGGATATTACATGTATGTGAATGAATGGTTTGAGCAAGCTGCAAACTTAGCATCATAGCTTGTTACTTTTTAATTTTGTTATTGGCCAGATAGTCCTGTCCTCCGGTTGCGCTTTCTATCATTAAGATAGGTCAGGCGATCATGCCCTTGGTGTTTAATACTCTTTTATCTTGTGCCCAGCCAAACAATCATGGTGTTGTGGTCTGTTAGTCTTCTATTCTTGCTCAGTCGGGCGTTCTTGGTGCTACGACTGACTATCTTTAAACTTCGGGTAAGGACGAGCAATGTTGGCGCTGCGGTCTAACCGTTTTTCTATTCACGTTCAACTAGACGGTCTTGGCACCGCGGTTGGTTGTCTTCAAACATTGGGAAAGGTTGGACTATCTTATTGTCACGGTCTGCCAGTTTTCTATTCAAACTTAGCCGGGATGTCTTGACGCCTCGGTTGGTTGGCTTCAAACTTCAGGCAAGGTCGAGCAATATTAGCAACGTAGTCTGCCAGTTATCTATTCACAATCGGTCGGGCAGTCTTAGCACCAGGACTGACTGTATTCAAACTTCGGGCAAGATCGAGAGATCATGATGTCGTGATTTGCCAGTTTTCTATTTGCGCTTAGCCGGGGGTTTTAGTGCCACGACTGACGACCTTTGTTTTTGGGCAAGGCTAGGTGATCACGGCGCTGCGGCTTGCCAACATTTTATTCATGCTCAGTCTAGTGGTTTTGGCTCTACGACTGTTTGTCTTCAAATTTCTGGCAAGGTAGGGCGATCTTGGTTTCGATGTTTGTCACTCTTTTATTCAAGCTCAGTCGGGCGGTCTTGGCACCACGGCTGGTTGTCTTCAAACTTATAGCAAGTTCGGGTGATATTAGCATAGTGGTATGCCAACCATCTATTCACGCTCAGTCGGGCGGTCTTGGCACTACAGCTCACTATCTTCAAGCACAGTTTGCCAGTCTTCTATTCGCGCTCAACTAGCGTTCTTGGCGCCACGGTTGGAGGCCTTTGTTTTTGGGCAAGGTCGAGCGATCTTTGTGCCACGGCCTACCAACCTTATATTTGCACTCAACCGAGCAATCTTGCCAACTATCTTCAAATTTCGGGCAAGTTCGGGTGATCTTGGCTTCGCAGTCAGTCAGTCTTCTATTCATGCTTAATCGGGTGGCATTGGCTAGCTGTCTTCAAGCTTTGGGCATGGCTGGGTGATCTTGGCATTGTTATTTGTCAGCCTTGTATTCGTCCTCAGTCGGGCAATCTTTATTTTTGGGCCAGTCTGGGCGATCTTGGCACCGCAGCTTGCCAACATTTAGTTTGTGCTCAGTCGGGCGATCTTAGGGCCACAACTAGCTATCTTTGAATTTCGGGCATGATTGGGCGACCTTGGCCCTTCGGTCTATTAGCCTTCTATTCGGGCTCAGTCGGATTGTTTTAGCACTATGACTGACTGTCTTCAATCTTCGAGCAAGGTCGGATAATCTTGGTGCTGCAGTCTACCAGTTTTCTACTCTTGCTTAACCGGACAGACTTGGTGCCATGACTGGCTGTCTTAAAGCTTCACGCTCAACTGGGCAGCTTGGTGCTGCTGTCTATCAATTTTCTCTTCACACTCAACCAGGCGGTCTCGACACCACAACTGTCTGTCTTCAAACTTTGGGTAAAGTCGAAGGATCTTGGTGCTGCGGCCTTTCAATCTTCTATTAGTGCTTAGTCGAGTGGTCTTGGTGCCACAGTTAGCTGTCTTGAAGCTTTGGGCAAGTCTGGGCGATCTTGGCGCCTCGATGTTCCAGTCTTGTTTTCGTGCTCATCTGGGCGGTCTTGGTGCTATTGTTGGCTGTCTGTTTTTGGGCAAGCTCGGGCAATCTTGGCGCCGTGACCTGCCAACCTTATATTAATGCTCAGCCAGGTCTTAGTGCCACGGCTTGGTGTCTTCAAATTTCGGGTAAGGCGGGCAATCTTAGTGCCACAATTTGCCAGTTTTCTTTTCAGGCTCAGTCGAACAGTTTTGGTGCCACAGCTAGTTATCTTCATGCTTCAGGCAAGGTCGGACGATCTTGGAGCTGTAATATGCTAGTCTTCTATTTGCGCTCAGCCTGATGTTTTTGTTGCCACAACTGACAGGCTTTGTTTTTGGGCAGGGTTGTGCTATCTTGGCGTCGCGGTCTGAGAACCTTCTATTTACACTTAGTCGGTGGTCTTGGCGTGACGATTGACTATCTTGAAATTTCGGGCAAGGTCAGGTTATTTTGTCGCTGATGTCTGTCGTTCTCTCATCCCTCGAGCGTCAGGTAGATGTTTTGTTGATTCATTTGTTTTTCCCAGTTCCCTGAGCATTTTTCTAACCTAAAAGATTTTGGCTTTCGACTAGCGAGGCATTCATTTAATTTATACATATTTTTGACAGTGTATTGGGGAAACTGCAAACGAAATGTGAGAATATTTTTCATTTAAGGTTGTTAGCATAGAGTACAAAATATAAATTTATGAAAAAATTTTTTTGAAGTCGTCTCCATTCTAGGTCCAGGGGACCTCATTCCTTGCGTGAGTCTTTAACTTGTACGCTCCGAGTCCCTCCTGGCGGTCAATGATGTAGGATCTGCTCCACGTTTGGTCTAGCTTTCCAACCCTCTGCTGCTGGGTCAACCTTCTTCATTATGAGATCTATGAGAGAGCTTTTTCTCGGACGTGTCAATTGTAGTACCAAGCGGCTCTTCTCTTGACTTCCTCCTAACACAAGTCCAACCGTGCTCTGACTTATTCTACAAGATCCAGCATGAGCGTTGTACCCTTGTTGCTTCCTTCCATCCATTCCAACAGACATTCCTCGTTGAACTGCGTTGTCTTGAGAACTCTTTGGTTGTGATTGTTGTATTCTACTGGCAGCATTGCTTAGCATGAACATTGTTTGGCCTGTTGCAGTTGGTGGAGTTGTGCGGACGACCCATAAAATGGATAGGAGGATATCCGTGCAACTTCTTTTCGCTCCTGCTTTCTTTCTCAATTGGTTAAGGATAATTTTATTGGCTGCCTCGGCTTGAGCATTGGTTCGTGGATAATGTGCTGAGGCAAACTTGAGGTTATTCCTTGATTTTGACAAAAAAATTGAACCTTCTTGACTGCGAACTGCGTCTCGTTATCCGTGATAATTATTAGCGGCAGGCCATAGCGACAAATCAAGGCGATCTAGATGAAGTTTTGTATGAAAACAACTGATATTCGGGTGAGAGCCTTAGTCTCAATCCACTTCTAAAAGTAGTCAACCACTACCAGGAGGAAACAACATTTTCCTTTGGAAGCTGGGAATGGTCCTAGAATATCCAAACCCCAATCAGTAAAATGCCACGGGCTAGTGATCTGTTGTAGTTTGTGGTCGGATGATGCTATAGTTGATTATACTTCTGGCATTGCTTACACCTTCTGGAGGATGCTTCGGCATCCTTCGGCATTGTCAGTCAGAAGTACTCTCGGTACTTCTGTCATCGGACTCGGTGTGCCAGCATCTTCTCTTCTGAATGGCTTTCGCATTCCCCGGAGTAAACATTTCAGAGAATGTCTTCCGCTTACGCATCTCATGTATATTAACGTTGTTGATTTTCGGAATGTTGTTCCCTCTATCAACAAATATTGTACTTCTTTGAATTTAAATCTCCTGGGGTTTGTGAACTACTCTGTAATATCTCCCATTCCCAAGTACTTGATATGTGGATCTACTCAGCTTTTGGCCTTTTTCTTCAATGACCGGTCAGTTGAGTACTTCCGACGTTGCGTTCTCCAGTAGAACATATCTGGACAGCAGATCAACCACTTGGTTTTCCTCTCTACCGACCTACTCTATCTGGAACTGTGCAATGTTCGTCAGAAGTACCTCTACCGCTAGACTTGGTGTGCGAGCATCTTCCCTTCTGAATGGCTCCCTCTTTTCTCAAAGTGAGTATCCCAGCGAATGTTTTCCACTTCGCTTTCTCTTACGCACTTAGGTATATTGACGTTGTTAGTTTCTAGATGAGTGTTCCCTCTATCAACAAATACTGCGCGACTTTGAATTTAAATCTCCTGGGGTTCGTGACCTCCTCCACAATGTCTCCCGTTCTTAAGTAGATGATATATGGATCTACCCAGCTTTTGTCCTCTTCACGTTCTACCACTATAGCCTCAGATTCTTGATGACTAGCAGGTTGAGTTGCTTGCGTCATCCCGTTCCCCCAGGCGAACACATCTGGACAGCATGTCGGCCACTTGTTTTTCTTCTTTACGAACATGCTCGATCCATAAATGCTCAAATTTTCAAATTTTCGCCTTGGTCTTGTTATGTTACTTCATCATTTTCCCATCCCTGGCCTCAAACTCCCTATTTATCTGATTCATGACAAGTTGTGAGCTGATTTTACTACGAGAATCCTTGCACCCATTTTGTAAGCTAGACGCAGACAATCAAAGCTTCATATTTTTTCTGGTTGTTCGTCACTTTGAATTCCACAGCCATTGAATTTGTACAAGCGTTCTCCCGTAGGACTGCTTAAAGCAAGCCCTAGTCCCACTCTGGTTCTGTTTGAGGCGTCGTCCGCGTATAAGAGCCACTCATGTTGGTCACTTTGACCTTCTTCATTCAACCTCTCCTGCTTTGAGAAGTTTGCCAGAAAGTCTGCGATCACTTGTGCTTTAATAGCCACCTGAGGAACATAATTGATATCAAACTTACTCAGCTCGACTCCCCACTTGAGTAATCGGTTGAAATGCTTTGGCCGGGCAAGCACCAATTTCAACAGATGATCTGAAATAACCCGGATGGGTTGTGTCTGGAAGTAGGGTCACAACGTGCGGGATAGCACAATTAAAGCAAAGGTTAGATTTTTCCATAATTGGATACCCAACCTCCGCCCTTAAGAGAACGTGGTTGGTGTATTGGTCTGGGAATTTCCTTCCCGATTCCTCAATAACTAGCACAGAATTGATTGCCTCAGCTCCTACTCTTAAGTATAGTGAGAGTTCTTTATTCAGCTTTGAAGTTTGGAAGAGCGGTGGTGAAGCTATGGAATCATTTAGGCTTTAGGAAGTTTGTTGACATTCCTCTATCTATCTGAAACTCTTGTCTTTTCTAAGGATCTTGAAGAAGGTTGCGCACTTGTTGTCCGACCTTGAGATGAATCTGTTTAGCCACGATCTGATTGGTTAGCTTATGAACTTCTCGAGGTTTTTTTGGAGGAGGCATGTCTGTTAGCGCCGGGAGCTTGTTTGAGTTTGCTTTTATGCCTTCGGGGGTTAAGAGGTTGCCCAAGAGTTTGTCGGTGAGGTCTCAAACATACATTTTAGAGGGTTTGGTTTCAGATTATATTTTTTTAAAGATTGGAATGTTTTTTTTAGATCTTTAATGTGTTGTTTTGTTCGATGTCGACTTCATTATTTTTTCCTTTCTAATTGACAAGGATTACATCCATTAAATGTTGGTATGTTGCCCTAGCATTTTATGCTAAAAGGGCATTACATTATTAGCAAAAAAACTCATTCGATAGTGATAAAGGAGATCTTCTCAGTGTCAGCCGGGTGCATCTTGATCTGGTAATAGTTGAAGAAAGCGTCCAAGAAACTCATCACAAAGTGACCCATGGTTGCATCCACCGGGGCATCGATCCTCGACAGCGGATAATTGTCCTTTGGGCAGGCGTTATTTTAGTTTCTGAAGTCGATGCATATTCGTCATTTTTCGTTGGTCCTCTAGACCATGAAGACTTTCGAGACTCAGGTTGGGTACTACATCTCTCGGATGTACCATACTTCCTTCAGCTTCAACACCTCCTTCCTAATGGGCTTGGCCAGCGCAGTCGCTGGGTTCCTCATCTTTTGTTTGCTCGACTGGTCAGTAGCTCCTTGTGCCCTGCATCAAAATTATCACTTAGCAAAAGAGATTTATCGGGCTCATCTTTGACGACAGGAATTTCCAAGGTTGTGTATCTGGTTTCAAGACCCCTTCTGTCCAGTTCTGCAGTTCGAGCTCTTGTTCGACGCTTCCTACTGCTCTGAGATAGCAGACCCGAGACTGATGCAAGTCTCCTTTGATAGTGATCACCTCCCCATCTCTCAGAAGCTTAACCGCAAAGTTGTAGGTGGATACCACGACCATGAAATGATTCAGCAGGGGGCAACTGAAGATAGCGTTGCAGGTTGGAGATGAGTCCATTATCAAAAAGTCCTCCGTCTCCTTGAACCGTTTCTCTCCTTCTCCTCAGGTGACTGCTAGTGGTATCTTGCCCAATGCCTCCTTTCTTTCAATTGTAAATTCAATTAGTGGGCCAGTCAAAGCTACCAGCTGGTCAGCCCTAAGGTTAAGTTTATCAGGCATTGACTTGAATAGTACGTTCATAGAGTTGTCGTCGTCGATAAGAATACTTCTGACTTGAAGTTTTTTATTATCCGCGTTACAACTATAGTATCGTTGTAGGGGTTTGACAGGTCGTCTGTCAATGTGATGGGAGGACAGCTCCCCTTCTTATGCATGGATGCGAGGTTGCACACTTCCTCGGTCCTAGATCCCTTCTGGGAGCTCTGTTTGGACGATTATGCCTCTCGGAGAATAGCTGGGACTATCCCGGCGATGTGGACAACATTCATCCGGGTAGGGCCTGATGGAGCTTATATGGTCGAAGCTTTGCCTTGTCCTTGACTAGGGTGTCCCTGGGCCACAAACTTCTTTAGTTTCCCCGCCTTTATCAATTCCTCAATGAGGCTCCGGAGGTGTATGCATTCCTTCGTGTCGTGGTCGTAATCCCGGTGATATTTACAATACTTTTTTATATCCTGAAGAAAACCTCTGGCTCTCATTAGTGTTGCTTTCTCAAAATACTCCTTTTCTTGGTTGGCATCCACAATTTTTGCGATCAATAAGAGTAACCCATAAGCCCTCATAATCACCATATTGTTGTTCGTAACATTGTGCCGGCCTCTCATAGTAACATATCGGCCGCGAATCATGGTTTCTCACCTGGTCACTGTACTGATTGTATCGACCAGATCTTCTATTATCACAGGAGGATTGGTCGTCTTCGAACCGACGTCGGACAAGCGGTCTGTGCTCTTCCCTTGGTTTCGGCCTGCAGCCAGTGGGTGCTCTCTCTGAGCCTGACACCCTTCTGTTTCTTGTTTGGGGGTGCTCTCCTTCGCGAGGATGTGTTTGTTGGCTCTTTCCAACAACTCAACAAAGTCTTGAGGTTATTTCAGGCTGAGGCCATAGGAAAACTTCTCGTTACTCAAGCCTTACTTTAAGACAACTTGGACCGCATCAACTCGGAGGACTTTTACCTCCAACTGTTCTCTCTGGAAGCGTGAAATGAATGTGCGCATGCTCTCGTGCTGCCCTTGCTTGAGTTGCCACAAGGACTGCACGTGCTTCGTGGCACTAGAAAACTTCGCAAAGAACAATCTCTTGAAATCAAGAAAGTTGTTGATGCTCCCAGCTGTAAGTGTTTGGAACCACTTCAGGGCAGACGAACTCAAATTGGTGAAAAAATGATGGCAACTTGAATGCGTTTGAGATCTTGAACAAGCACATGGCCAACTCGAATGAGGTGATGTGGTCGACAAGGTTGGACCGCCCTCTGTAAGTCTCCAAAGCTTGCAATTTGAACTTTTTCTGACACTCTGCTCTAGAGAAGTGGGGTAATAAAAAGGTTATCCAACTGACGTGGCGCCTCAGTGAGCCCTAACCACGCNGGGGGGGGGGGGGGGGGGGGGGGGGGGGGGGGGGGGGGGGGCACGAGTCTCAAGTCCTCCGCGATTTGATCTGACACGTCGTTCATAATTTAAGTTCTCATCGCTTGCATCCCTCGCTGCCAACATTCCTCTATGTCCTCTTGTTCAGGTTCTACGTTGGCTACTTCTCTCTGGCCAACCTTTTTTCTCTGTGAACGACATAACTCAACGCTTACCCACTTTTTTAGGATGTTGAATCTCAATCTGTCCGGAAGTAACTCCCAAGGAGTATAACACGTCAAAAAAGAGAGCTCAGTAGTGAACAGTAAAATTACATAATCTTTATTCATGAAATGGACTCCTTTTATAGGGATGAGTGTCGTACAATTATATAATGTACCCCTAGTACACGTAGGTACGACGGGGGTACTTTAGTTTATACATAAATGTGGCCCAGAGGCTCGCGGATGCCAGTTGAAAGGGACTAGGCGGTCATTTTGTCGGGTTGCCATTAGGCTAGCTGATATCTATTGATCGTGGCTAGGTCGGGCGGCCATTGTACCGAGTCGCCATTAAGTCGAGCAGCCGTTGGGTCGGGCGGCCACTTGTTGATGACCGATGCCAACATTTCTAAAATTGGACGGTTTGCCCTGCTCACCCAACCTGGTCAGAGCAGATGGCACTAGGCTCGCTCGCTTAAGTTTGATCAGATAGATTTTTTGGGGAGAATTTGCTCTTATTCCGCTTGGAAAGTGTTGTCCACTTTGTAAACTGGAGCAGGCCAGCTAAGTGTGCTGTCCCGAGTCAGCCTTGTTGGGTCCCATGATGTCACATCACCTCTTCTACTATTCATGAGATATCTTCGAGATTCGTGCTGGCAAATTTTTGATGTACAATACATAAGATTTTTTTTCACTCAAACCTATATATTTTATTTTAATCAAAATTGTTTATTGGTAAATAGCAATAGTAAATTAGACCGTAAAAGTGGTTGAGTGCCTTATATGATGGTTTTTCTGTTCAAGCTGCTAATTGTAGGATATAGAGCTTGCGCTTCCCTCAAGATCCGTCGCAAATCTGTAATTTCCTCAGGTCGGACTCTCTTGCCAGTTCTCTTTTTTATTTATTTTTTCCCTCTAGCATGTGGAGAATATTTGTTGGAAGTTTTGAGGGAAAAATGTGAATGTTATTTCATCATGTCTGTATAAAACCTTCTAACTCACTTATGATGCTCTCAATCTGGTGTCGGCCCATCCTTAGTTCGCCTTTGCTTGATGTGTAAGAGCATGCGCTCATGGGAGTTGTGAGACGTGCATTTATACAAGGTATTGTACCAATTGTAATAAAGTTTTTTGTTTGATTTTATATTTTCTTGTTATGGCGATAAAGAGTGGAAATAAGAAATAGAATTCTGAACCAGTCATGGTTTTCTTTCCTCTCTTTATATTTAGGGGCATTTACATATATATCAAAAAATTCCTATATATTTACATATATTTCTGACAGCTAAATTTTAATTTACATATTTATACCACCCAAATCTGTCATATCACATTAAAACTATCTCTAGCTTAACTTTAATAGGTGAAATACACCTTTTCATACATGGGAAGTGGCATGTATGTAAAAATTGAAGTTCAGGTGTGACATGCAAAAGCATAAAGAATTGAGTGGTATATATGTAAATTTTATATTTGTCTTATGGGGACAAATTATTGCTGGATGTGCAAATGTAGAACGAATGTGCATTTACTTTTCATAATTCATTTATTTAATTTACTTTGAGCGAATTTAATTGAAAATTTACATACCTGCATTTGCGTAGTCTTAAACTCTTTTTATTTTTAATTAGCGGCATTTCAGTACATATCACAATTTTAATTTTTAAATGTAAAATGTGTCATACACTATTCATTGGGTGTGATTCCCTAAATACTTTAATATTCAATATCTTAAAAGATGCGGTGAACTTGTTGAAACATACCAAGGGGTATAAAACAAAGCAGTGGACATAGATAACACAAGGGAGATTGTGCGACAATTGATGGAAATGAAAGAAAAGCTGATATTAGAGATGAGATAGTAAATGGTAGGTGTTTTCCACGAAGCTATGATTAGGAGAAGCCAAAAACCACAGAGTCAGAAATCGTAGGAATACTATTGGCAAAAGTCTGATCGCTGGGGCAGATCAACACCCAACAATTGTGGAGATGGGCTGGCACACTACATAAAATCTCAGCCATTAGAAGAAAATGATGAGGATTCCTGTTATCGAGATAGTGTCGGGTCAGCCCCAGTGGAAAGACATTATAACACACGAATCAGAGCATTTCATAAAGTTGAAATTGCATTCTTCTGACAAATTTTTAAAGTCGAACCTCAAGAGAAGTTCAAAACTTCCAACTTCGACTCTTATAAGGGTCTCACCGACCTAACCGATCATGTTGTTGCTTTTGAGCCGATCGTCAATATATTAAAAATCGCTGACACATTTAAGTGTTGTTTGTTCCTTACAACGCGGAGGAGTTGACCCTCAGGTGGTTTAATGCCATCCTAGCAGGAGTTATCCCTTCTTTCTTTGAGTTCAAAAGGGTGTTGGTGGACCACTTGGTCAGTGCACAGAAGTTGTAAAAGAAATCTAAAGCTCTTTTGCACATCAAGTTGAAAGGAGAGATTCTCCATTCGTACATCACAAGATTCTCATAAGAGATGCTGGAAATTCAGAATCTATAACCTCTGAGCACACAAACTGCCCTAACGCAAGGAGTAAAAAATGAACATTTTGAAGACGCCCTAGGCCTACATGAGCCGAAATCAATGGCTGAGTTATTGGAAATGACCAACCATCATATCGATGCAAAGGAGTACATCCTCAACTCTCGAGAGCAAGTCCAAAGATAAGCCAGATCCACAATTGCAGAAGAGGGCATCAGCAGATGACAATTGGTGAGCTAAAGATGATCCTCACCCTCCCACTTGTCCTAATTATGAGAACAACCAAATGCAACATGAAAAAAAAGAAAACACTAAAGGCAATATCCGAGATGGTCGACCAACTACAACGAACAACCACCAGTACAATAACATCCACCTAAAATGATCCCATTAAGAATTTTGATGGTCGAACTGGTAGAGGCCATCCATAATAAATAAAATTTCAAAAAACCTCAGACAATGAAGGCCTGGAGTTCAGCATGAAACTCGAACAAGTTTTGTGCCTATCACAGGGGCCACAACCACGACATTGAAGATTTAGGCATCTCAGGAGCCTTGTCAAAGACTTGATCAAAGCTGGAAAGTTTAAAGAATTTGTAGCAGCCAGAGCAACCAGTTGTAGATAAGGGAAGGCTCCAGCAAAAAGATCATCCAACGAACTCGTCCTGGCAAACACCATTCAAATTGTGGGAAAAATACCAGCAATAGTTGGATGAGGAAAATAATCTTCCCATCGATCAATCCTAAAGAGAATCCGGTCAAGAGAACTGTGAGCTATCACTCTCGCTCTGCGACGAGCGGCGCAGCAAGCTATCATATTCACTGATGAAGACCTACTTGGAAAAGGCAACTACTGTAATGATGTGATTGTCATTACGACTTTGATTAATGATTACCAAATGGGAAGTATCCTCATCGATATTGGGAGCTTAGTGAATATTTTTTTCAAACTAGTATTTGACAAGCTTAGCCTAGAGACATAATAGATGGCAGCGCCTTCCAGACCCTTCTTTGGCTTCTTATGAGAAAGGAAAGAAGACCTCAGCATGATCACTCTGACAATCACCTAAGGAGACTAGGACAAACAATTCACAAAAATTGAAGATTTCCTAGTGGTCGACTTCCTCACATCTAAAGCCATCTTTGGCCAATCGTTGCTGAACAACTTTCGAGCAGTGACCTCCACCCATCATTTAGTTGAAAAATTTTCAAGAGATAGAGAAATCATCACCATTTGAGAAGACCTAGAGCAGTTGAGGACGTGTTACCTCAAAGCGGTAACCATCATCGACCAAGAGCAAATCAACTTGCAGAACTAGAGAGAGGGCAAACTCAAACCCATCGAGGCCCCCTCCAACTCTCTGCTACTAATGATAAAATGGGTAATTTTTTTCTTATAAGTGAGGTTTTTGATTCCAGGTCAAGAGATCTTCTTGTTCAGATCCTCATGGAGATTCAGGACATCTTTGTCTGGTCCACTGCAAAAATGTTGGGAGTCTTGATTGACGACGCATGCCACCGACTGAATTTTAATCCTATCTCTAGACCGACAAAGCAGAAGTTGAGGTCATCAACAACTACCCTAGTTGAGCTGATATATGAAGAAGGATGGAAGCATGCTATATTCATGACTACATATCCCACTTGGGAGTCCAACATTGTTATGGTGTAAAAGCCCAACAGAAAATGGTGAATATGCATCAACTTCACCAACTTAAACACTTTCTGCTCGAAGGATAGTTATTCATTGTCAAGGATCAACGCTGTAGTGGATTCAACAGTTGGGCATTCCATGATGAACTTCATGGATGCTTTCTTTGAATACCACCAAATCAAACTACATCTTGCGGATGTAGAGAAAATGGATTTTATCACTTGGATGAGAGTGTTCTGACATAATGTAGTATCTTTTGGGCTTAAGAATGCTGGACTACTTACCAACAATTGATGGATGTACTTTTCTCAAAACATAAAGGAAGAAATGTTGAGGTGTATGTGGATAGTGTTAGTAAAAAGTAAGACGACCCAACAATACATAAATAATTTAACAGAAACATTTGTAACCATTAGAACATTTAATATGAAGTTAAACCCCCTAAAATGCGTGTTCAGAGCCTCAAATAGAAAATTCCTAGATTACCTTCTAACTTTTGAAGATATCAAAGCCAATCTAAAAAAGGACAAGCATCGCTGAGCATGTCTTCTCCCCGGAGCACGAAGGAAATACAAAGATTGACCGGACGAATAACATGTCTTAACTGATTCATCTCCAAATCAAGCGACAAGTGTGTCACATTTCTTGAAACTTTGAGAAAAACTAATCATTTCAAATTGACCATCGAATGTGAGGAAGCATTCTAAAAGCTCAAGGATTCACTGCAACTCCTTCAAAATCCAAGGCTAGCCGAAGTACTCTCTTTGTATCTAGGAGTCAGACCTAAGGTCTTCAGTTCAGTGTTAGCTCGAGAAAAATAGAGAAAATAATTCTTTGTCTATTACACTAGCCGAGTCCTAAGGAACATCGAAATCAAGTACCCAATTATGGAATAATTAAAATTTTCTCTTCTCACCTCTGTCCGCAGGCTCAGACCCTACTTCCAGTCACACCCTATTTGGGTCATCATCGATCATCCCCTCAAATCAGTCCTCCCTCACTCATAATATTTCGATCGGCTCCTCAAATGGGCAATATAGTTGAGCAAATTAGACATTTACTATGTCCCCTGGATGACAATCAAAGCCCAGGTAGTGGTAGACTTTCTAGCAGATTTTTCCAAAACACACAAGCAGAGTGAAGGGATCACCACCAAAGATTACGCTTGGATCCTTTACATAGACAAAGCTTCTAATAAAATATCCTCTTCACTAAGTGCAACAGTCTCATAATCTACAAACTTCCTTTTTTTATTTAAAAGTTCTTTCATAAATTTGGCATAACTTGTCTATTCCAAAGCTTCAACAAAAGGGATATTAATTGTAAGCTTCTTGAATATTTCAAAAAATTTGAAAATTATTGATCCAATTTTTGCTATTTAAGTCTTTAAGGAAAAGGTGGTGGGGGTCTTTCTAAATTAATCTTAGTTGGAGAGTTATGTGTTTCTTCTTTCATAGGAATAATTTCTTCAGGTCTCTCAATTTCTTCAACTTCTCTCTCAACTTCAATCTCTTTTTGAACTCCAACATTTAATTCCTTTCCACTCCTTAGTTGGACCACTTTAACTTGCATTGGCTCTTTACTTTTGTCTTTAGGATTGATCTCTAATTTACTAGGAAGTGTTACCTGAGGCCTAATGTTAAGTGCGTTAGCAATTTATCTCAATTGATTCTCCATATTTCTAATAGCAGCACTTTGAATTTGTAAATGATTACCCATCTGCAACACCACTTCCTCTATCGACAACTTCATCTTCTTAACTTGTTGATTAAATCCAGGAGGATTAGTAGGTCTAAAGTTAGCACTACCCTAGTTGTTCCAATTTCTCAATGGGTTTACTTAAGCATTCCCCCATTCTTGACTTCCACCACTAAAATTGTTGTTCTAATTAAAGTTAGGATGATTTTTCTAGCCTGGGTTATAATAATTGGAATATGATTTATTGGGTCTGTTGATAGCATTTATAGTTTTCAAAGAAGTATGAGAATCAATCATTTTTCCTAATGAATTTTCATTAAACATTTGGGGTGTTGGAGAAAAAATCATTCCAATTTGGTCTATCCTCTTAGACAATGCAGCAACTTGACATACAATCATTGAAATAGCATCGTTATCATGAATACTAGCTACTTTTTTAAGATTTACCCTATCAGAAGGCCATTGAAAATTATTTGTAGTCATTTCATCAATTAATGAATAACTGACCGAAGGAAAATATGTTAAGATTTTCATACCTATTTTACACTGTTTTTGGTGATATTGCACTTTAAATAAATATAATTTTGATGTTTTATTGCATGAATGATGAATTAGGGTCATTGGAGCAAAAAGGTGTAAAAAGGAGCGAATTTGGAGCGAAAAGGACCAAAATGTGAAGATTTGAACTAGGGCGCCGACGGCGAGCCCAATGGCGTCGACGACGGACTTTTCCCGAGACTCCAGATTTAATTCACTTAGAAGGCCCGTCGACGGCGCCCTCGAGGCCGCCGACGGTGAGCTCAGCAGTTATGTCCAACAATGCATTGGATGAGGATGAATTTTGGAGCGATGCTTAGGCAACTATTGGGAAAATTGATCCACATCTTTAAAGAGAAGACTTTGGCCGAAAATAAGAGGAGGCTCAAGAGTTAAGTGTTGGGAAAGTGTAGAGAGTCTAAATTATGAGAAATTCTTCAAGAGATTGTAAGAGTGAAGGGAAAGTGAGAGATTTCTTCCTCTTTGCCTCTTCGAAGAAGAATTCTGTGTGTTGTAAAGAAATGAAGAGATTCAGAGGAACTTCCAGGAGTTTACTTGGGGAGAAATTAGAGATAAGTTTATTTACTTATTGTAGTTTGTATGACTTTGCTTTTATATATGAATTCCGAGTTTTGTTGTGTTTTCTCCATGAGTTCTGGGTAGTTTTCTCTGTCTTTTTCCTTGTCTTGAGATTTGTGAAATGGTGATTTGAATTGGTTGCANCCTCGCCGGCGAAACTCGGAGCCGCTGTCTCCGACATCCCTCCTCTGCCAAACCGGTCTCTCTCGCCTCCCTATCGTCGGTTTCGAGAAACTCCTGCAGCCGCCTCCCCAATTTGGAATCCTGCCTCCCACTTGAAGTTGCCGGTGATCCTGCCGGTGAACGCCGAAACCGCCGGCCGCGCCTCTTCTTCTTCTTCTTCTCCTAATTTTTCTTTTTCTTTGTTTATTTCCTCTTCTTCTTCTTCTTCTTCTTCTTCTTCTTCTTCTTCTTCTTTTTCTTCTTCTTCTCCCAATTTTTCTTCTTTTTCTTCCATTTCTTCTTCTTCTTCTTCTCCTTCTTCTTCTTCTTTTTCTTCTTCATCTTCTCCTAATTTTTCTTATTTTTCTTCCATTTTTTCTCTTTCTTCTTCCTTTTCTTCAACTTCCTTTTTCTCGGCCAACTCCAAAGCTGAGATCCTGCCATTCGCCGGACCTCTTTCTCGCCGATAGCCATCGTCGTATTTATGCCGGAGCAAAATCAGTGAGAGGAGCTTCACATTTTGGGCTCTCCTCCATGTTTCTTTCGCTCCTGGTGTGCACCGCTGGCGGGCTAACTCCTCTACCTCGCCGTCCTACTTTTCTGATGACCGGATACTTCGTCGGAGCACCTCGACGTTGCCAGACGGCGAGCGGCGTCGCTATTTGAGGAGGTTCAAGCCTCTTTTCGTTTGCAAGGAAAAATTCCCCTCTTTCATCGCCACCGAGCGAACCTTCTTGAAGGTATATTTTGGTTATATTTTCCTATGACAAAATTATTATTTTATTGAGTACCTTACATACCTCACAACCTCTTATATTTATCGTTGCATGGTTCATTGCGAGGCTTACTAACGCACAGACTGGAAGCGAGAGCTCTCTCTCAACATAAAGAGAATGCTTCTGCAACCTTCGCGGTGGTGAGATCCCCTAAACTTCTAGCTGGCTCTAGGTTTTAGTGGTGTCTACGCGTGTGAGTTTGATCGCCCACACGGGGTGCATGCACTGGCGTGGGTCGGCGTGACGATGTGCCTGCGTGATGGATCGTTGGTTTTCCTAGAGAGAACCTTTAAGTTTGGATCTTTCATACGTAACTAAACACCCCCCCTTGGAGCTGAGCGTCTTCTTTTATTTATGAGCCTTAGCACATATCCCGATGTGTCGGAGTCCCTCACTCCCCTTGCTTTGAGTTCCCCAGCTTTACTTGGAGAAGTTGGGAGGTCGGATTTGGCAAGGTAAGAGAAGGTTTGTAGCTGTCTTGCTTTTCAAAGTCTGGAGGAGTTCATAAAATGGGAAAAGCTTTGTAACTAGCCTATTTCATGACACCGGGGAGAGTTTCTCCCTCAGAGATCTGGTGAGAAACTCCACACATTTCCTCACCAAAGTAAGAGGCCGTGGCGCTGCATATCCAACCTTAGGTTTCCCAAGTGAGGTCGTTAGTACGAGCATGACTCGCTATTATATGTTGTCATATGAACCCCATTATTTGCATGTGCATGTCTTGCATGTTACACATTGTATGTCATATATCACACTTGCACTTACACTTGCACATGCACTTGTACCTTGTATCTTGCACTTGCACTTATACCTTGTATCTTGCACTTACAATTGCACCACTTGTGCCTCGATCGGTCACCCTAGACTGGTCGAGCCCACTTTTGGCTTGGTTGGTTATCCCTAACCTGTCACATCACTTGTGTTTCAGCCGGCTACCCCGACCCGGTTGGCACAACACTTTGGATTGATCCGATGCACCATCCTAATCGACCTACAACTTGCTCCTTTGCATGTTGTGTATGTGCATGTATATGTTTGTTTGCATGATCGATATTGTCTATTTGAGTTGCATTCTTTCAGGTCATTGCCTTACCGACACCCTTATTTCGGACCCCTGTCGCACGACATGGCTACCACCGGGTCACTGCCTTGCCAGTATACCCTCTTTTCGGGCCCTTGCCGCTATGGCATGCCTACCTTCGGGTCACTATCTTACTGTCATACCCTCTTTTTGGGCCCCTGCCGCTACGACATGCATACCTTCGGGTCACTGCCTTACCGACATACCCTCTTTTAGGGCCCCTGCCGCTACGACATGCCTACCACCGGGTCACAGCTTTGCCAGTATATGACCTAAGGAAAATATGTTGAGATTTTCATACCTATTTTATACTATTTTTGATGATATTGCACTTTAAAGAAAGATATTTTTGATGTTTTGTTGCAGAAATGATAAATTAGGGTCATTGGAGCAAAAAGATGCAAAAATGAGTGAAGTTGGAGCGAAAATGACCAAAATATGAAAATTTGAACTAGGCCACCGACGACGCCCTCGACCCCGCCGACGACAAGTTTTTCCCGAGACAACAGGACAAAATTATTCAGAAGTCCGCTGACGGCGCCCTTGAGGCCGCCGACGGTGAGCTCGACGGTTATGCCTACTCAAGCTTTGGATAATGCCAAATTTTGAAGGTATGCTTAGGCAAATCTTGAGAAAGCTCATCCACAACTTTAAAAGATAATTTTGGCCAAAAATTAGAGAGGTCCTAGAGGTTAGAGAGGTTCCATTAGTGTATAGAATTTCCAATAGTGTGTAACAATTATGAGGATTTCTTCGAGAGATTGTAAGAGTGGAGGGAAAGTGAGAGATTCTTCCTCCTTGCCGCTTCGAAGAGGAATTCTGTGTGCTATAAGGAAAAGGAAGAGATTTAGAGGAACTTCGAGGAGTTTGCTTGGGGAGAAATTAGAGATAAGTTTATTTACTTGTTGTAGTTGTATGACTTTGATTTTATATATGAATTCCATATTTTGTTGTGTATTCCCCATGATATCTGAGTAGTTTTCTCTGTCTTTCTCCTTCTCTTGAGATTTGTGAAATGGTGATTTGAATTGGTTGAGCCATGAAAATGTTTAAGAAATTGTGATGATCTTTTCACTTCAATCTTAATTTACTTTCAATCTGGCCAATTGATTTGTTAAAATATGTTGAGTTTTACAACTAAAGTGAAGATTACATCCAAGATTCATGGAGGTCAAAACCCTTGGAAGTTGGGAGAAAATAAATAGGGAAATAATATTATCGGGCGCAGAATTGGAGATTTTAGAGTGACAGACTAAAATTTTCAATTCGGTCCTATCGTTTTGGTGCTGAAGTGTAGATGTTAGCCCTCAGGCGAGGGGAACGTGGGAGCTTCAAAGTGAGACCCGGTATCCTCCCAGCCTAGCCACAGATTCAGTAAACAAGCGTAGGATTAGTCAATATTCTTTATGCCTGAACCAAAGGGTAAAGAATAGGTATGCTCCTATTTGACCCAATACAATTTGAACTAATTCATTTTATCAATTCACTATGATTTCTTGATATGAAGAAGGACGATTTCTTATATATTGAATATCACAATTAAAGCCTACTTAATATCATTAGTTATTTAATAGTCATTAAAATTACCTATTTATTTCAATTGACTATTAGTGACAGATAAGCAAATTGAACTTCGTTGTTTTGATTAAAGTATTGCTTTTCTAAAATCTTAGTTTGTAACTCTAAACTAATCCATATGGGATTAATATCTAAGACTCATTAGAGCCCTATATTACTTGAGTGATACGTATACTTCATTGATAAGTGTGACTTTACAATTATTGAATATTTATTACGTCCATATTTATCTTATATTTTATTGCATTTATAAAGTCGCTGTCAAGTTTTTAACGTTGTTGCCANGCAATATCAAAGAAATTAGATCATTATGGGATGAATTATTCTCCAACACCTCCTATGATGGAAGAGAATTCATCTAGGCAATTTGTGGATATTCAACCTTCATATGAGACCTTAAATGTTATTAATAGACCCAACAATCCTTATTTGAATTATTATAACCTAGGTTGGAAGAGTCATCCGAATTTTAATTAGAATAACAATTCCACTACAAATCAATAATGGGCAAACAACTCAGTGAACCCATTAGGAAATTTATCCAACCAAGGAAATGTTAACTATAGACCTTATTATCCACCAGGATTTAACAGTAACACTCAATTTAAGGAAAAGAAGTTGTCTATGGAAGAGCTGATGTTAAACATAGTGAACCCATTAGGAAAATCATCCAACCAAGGAAATGTTAACTATAGACCTTCTTATCCTCCAGAAACAGTAATACTCAAATTAAGGAGAAGAAGTTATCTATGGAAAAGCTGATACTAAAAATTAAACAGTAACACTCAAATTAAGGAAAAGAAGTTGTCTATGGAAGAGCTGATATTAAACATGTCAAGGAAATC
This sequence comes from Phalaenopsis hybrid cultivar, assembly GCA_002079205.1. Classification (NCBI taxonomy): domain Eukaryota; kingdom Viridiplantae; phylum Streptophyta; class Magnoliopsida; order Asparagales; family Orchidaceae; genus Phalaenopsis; species Phalaenopsis hybrid cultivar. Next base: position 42,360 of record JXCR01148682.1, on the reverse strand, counting down.
AATTACAAATTCAAGGAAATCAATTACAAAATCAAGGAACTGCTATTAAGAACACTCAAATTAAGGAGAAGAAGTTGTCTATGGAAGAACTGATATTAAACATGGGTCAACAGTTATAGAATCAAGCAATTACAGATTCAAGGAAATCAATTACAACATCAAGGAACTGCTATTAAGAATATTGAAAAACGTATCTATGGAAGAGCTGATATTAAACATGGGTCAACAATTATAGAATCAAGGAAATCAATTATAGATTCAAGGAAATCAATTACAACATCAAGGAACTGCTATTAAGAATATTGAGAACCAATTAAGGGGAAGAGCTGATATTAAACATGGGTCAACAATTGCAGAATCAAGGAAATCAATTACAAATTATAGAGCTGATATTAAACATGGGTCAACAATTACAGAATCAAGGAAATCAATTACAAATTCATGAAATTACAAAATCAAGGAACTGCTATTAAGAATATTGAGAACCAATTAGGGCATATTGCTACTTTACTTAGTTACAAAATCAAGGAACTGCTATTAAGAATATTGAAAATCAATTAGGGCATATCGCTACTGCACCTGCTATTAAGAATATTGAAAACCAATTAGGGCATATCGCTACTGCGCTTAGTAACCGAACACTAGAAACTTTTCCTAGTACTGTAGAACCAAATCCTAAAAACCAAGGAAAAGAACAAATCAAAGTGATACAATTACAAAGTCACTATGGAACCAAATCCTAAAGATCAAGGAAAAGAACAAATCAAAGCGATACAATTACGAAGTGAGAATTGGAAACAAGGGTGCAAAAAGAAATAGAAACTGAAAAAGAGAAAGTGGATACCGAAAACAGACCAAGGAAAAGAACAAATCAAAGCGATACAATTACGAAGTGGAAAAGAATTGGAAATAAGAAGACCAAGGAAAATAACAAATTAAAGCGATAATTACGAAGTGGAAAAGAATTGGAAACAAGGTAGGCGATTCAATTACGAAGTGGAAAAGAATTGGAGACAAGAGTGCAATAAGAAATAGAAACTGAGGTGGAAAAGAATTGGAGATAAGAGTGCAAAAAGAAACAGAAACTGAAAAAGAGAAAGTGGATTTAAAATCAAAGCGATACAATTACGAAGTGGAAAAGAATTGGAAACAAGGGTGCAAAAAGAAACGGAAACTGAAAAAGAGAAAGTGGATATCATAAAAAAAGGATCATGAATACCCAAATTTAGAGTATCCATTTACACCAATGAAAATTACTGTGGAAAAACCTCCACCTGAATACCCAATTTAGAGTATCCATTTACACCAATGAAAGTTACCGTGGAAAAACCTCCACCACCATTTCCTCAAAGACTGAAGCTATCCATTTACACCAATGAAATTACTATGGAGAAACCTCCACCACCATTTCCTCAAAGATTGAAGCAACACAAACAAAATAAACAATTTCCTAAATTTTTAGAAATTCTTAAAAAATTAACAGTAGATATTCCCTTCGTAGAACCTTTAGAGCAATTGCCCAATTATGTGAAATTTATGAAAGATATTCTTAACAAGAAAAGAAAGTTCACGGATAATGAAACTGTTGCACTTAGCAAAGAGTGTAGTTCAATTATTCAGAGAAAACTTCTTGAAAAATTAAAAGATGGCAGTTTCACTATACCGTGTGCGATCGGTGAAAAATTTTATGGAAGAGCTTTATGTGATTTAGGAGCCAGAATTAATCTTATGCCTCTATCAATTTTTAAAAGATTAGGATTAGGAGAAGTCTCACCTACTTTTGTAACTCTATAGTTAGCAGATCGTTCAGTTACATATCCTAAAGGAGTTATAGAAGATGTGCTAGTAAAAGTCGATAAATTTATCTTACCTATGGATTTCATTATTTTAGATATGGAGGAAGATAAAGAAATACCTATTGTAGGGAGACCATTTTTAGCTACTGGAAAAGCTATGATAGATGTTCAAAAAGGAGAATTAATAATGAGAGTTAACCTTTCCTGTGGATCTCATTATTTTAGATATGGAGGAAGATAAAGAAATACCTATCATTTTAGATTCTTATGGATTTCATTGTTTTAGATATGGAGGAAGATAAAGAAATACCTATCATTTTAGGGACCTTTCCCATGGATTTCATTGTTTTAGATATGGAGGAAGATAAGAAAATACCTATCATTTTAGGGAGATCATTTTAATCATTGTTTTAGATATGGAGGAAGATAAAGAAATACCTATCATTTTAGGGAGACCATTTTTCTGGAAAAGCTATGATAGATGTTCAAAAAGGAGAATTAACTATGAGAGTTAATGATCAAGAATTGACTTTTAACATTGCGAAATTTATGAAATACCATGCTGTTGAAAGAAATAATGAATGTTTTCGCATGAAAATTATTGAACATCTACTGAATGAAAATTTTAAAGAACATTTTGAAGATAAAAAACATTTTAAAGGAGAACATTTTGTAGAGAATGAACAATTTGAAAAGAATGACGAAGTTATTCTGGATGAATTAGAAAATGAAGAATTAGATTATGCTCAGGAAAGATTTGAGATGTTGGATATTATGGAAAATGCTGTTAAGAATCTATTTCCGTTAATTATAAAACCACCTTAACTTGAGTTAAAAATATTGCCTACCCACTTGAAGTATGTATTTTTAGGATACTCATCTACATTACCTGTTATTATATCTTCAGAATTAAATGATCTGCAAGAGCAAAGACTGTTAGATACATTGAAAAGGTATAAGAAATCTTTTGGTTGGACCTTAGCTGATATTAAGGGAATCAGTCCTTCAATCTGTATGCACAAAATTATATTAGATGAACAATATAAAGCAAGAGTTGATCTACAAAGGAGATTAAATCTGATGATGAAAGAAGTAGTTAAGAAGAAAATTTTGAAATGGTTAGACACTGGAATTATATATCCTATTTTAGATAGTGCGTGGGTAAGTCCTATTCATTGTGTTCTTAAGAAAGGTGGAGTGACTATTGAAACAAAAGAAAATAATGAATTAATACCTATCAGACAAGTTACTGGGTGGCGTATTTGCATTGATTATAGAAAATTAAACACTGCTACCAGGAAAGATCACGTCCCTTTACCCTTTTTAGATCAAATAGTGGATAGACTTGCTGGGCACAAATATTTTTATTTTTTAGATGAATATACCGGTTACCATCAAATTCCTATTGCTCTTAAGGATCAAGAAAAGACAACATTTACTAGTCCTTTTGGAACTTTTGCTTTTCGAAGAATGCCTTTCATACTATGTAATGCACCTGCAATTCCAGAGATGTATGATGTCCATATTTAGTAAG
>JXCR01148682.1:0-33211 GCA_002079205.1 Phalaenopsis hybrid cultivar | reverse complement strand
TACCGGTTACCATCAAATTCCTATTGCTCTTAAGGATCAAGAAAAGACAACATTTACTAGTCCTTTTGGAACTTTTGCTTTTCGAAGAATGCCTTTCATACTATGTAATGCACCTGCAATTCCAGAGATGTATGATGTCCATATTTAGTAAGGTAATTAATGATGGATTGGAAGTATTTATGGATGATTTCTCTGTATTTGGAACATCATTTGACACATGCTTAAATTACCTTGAAAAAGTTTTAGAGTTATGCGAAAGAACTAATTTGGTTCTAAATTGGGAGAAATATCAATTTATGGTTGTAGAAGGAATTGTGTTAGGGCATAAAATTTCGGAAGATGGTATGGAAGCAGACCCTGCAAAAATTCAAGTTATATCTAAATGTAAGAGAGGTTAGGAGTTTTCTTGGACACATTGAATTTTACAGGCGTTTTATTAAAGATTTTTCAAAAATTACTAAAGTGCCAACTTTTAGAAAAGGATAAGAAATTTGAATTTACTGAAAGCTGTTTAAATGCCTTTGAGTTGTTAAAAGAAAAATTAATCACATTTTAGAAAAGGACAAGAAATTTGAGTTTACTGAAAGCTATTTAAATGTCTTTGAGTTATTAAGAGAAAAATTAATCACGACCCTTTATTATAGTTTCACCTAACTGGGAGAAACCATTTGAACTGATGTGCGATGCTAGTGATTATGTTATTGATTATAGTTTCACCTAACTGGGAGAAACCATTTGAACTGATGTGTGATGCTAATGATTATGCCATTGGAGCANAAATAATCGCAGAATATAAAATAGCACATCAAAAAATGAATATATATATATATTAAATTTTAATAAATTTTTTCAAAATTTCTTAATTTTTTATTTTTTTAAATTTTCTAACTTTTAAATTTACAATTCAAATAAAATTGCAAGTCAAAAATTTTCGTCCCAATCCCCAACAACGACACCAAAAACTTGATCTGACCCACAATTACATGTCTTTTTAATCTCCAAAAGTTTGCCAGAAAATGTCTTAAACTATATTAAGGGGCTAGTGTGAATAAATGTAATGATTTATAAATTACATAATAAATTTTTCACACTATGAGTGTTACACAAGTATACGTATTGTTTCAGGTAATATAGGATTTTTCTTAAAAACACCAATATCGATCCCACGGGGAAAACGATCACTCTTAAAATCAACTTACAAAATTTTTATTTAAATTGAAATATAAAATGATAAGAGATCTATAATTATATGCTTACTAAAAACAACTACTAAAGAGTTAAAAAGAAAGTAACAACTAAATTTTACAGCTTAATAAATATAACAATGAGTTTAGATATTATAGAAAAGCTTTCTCCTTTCAAAGAGATTTTAACCTATGTAGAATTCAAGTGATTTAAGACAAAATTGATGTATTTTGACAAAGAGAAGCATATATTATTCTTTACCCCCTATCGGTGAAGAACTTGGCTAACTTAAGGTCGATTCCTTAACATCTTGATTCTGCATCAAAAATATCTAGCCTCTCACATCTAGATGCCCCTAAGATTATGCCATTATGATGGTTGAATCCCAACGTTAGGCTACTAAATCTCAAACCAAATTGATAATAATCTAGCCTGTCATTCTAGAACTAACCAATTCTACGCTTATCAAAACTTATCTCCTTATTTGTTCGCATTCCCCCTTAGGTGATTGTCATGGCTCTGCCTAGAATGAAGTGTGATATTCATTAGTTGGGTGAAATGATAGTCTTCTCATGTCATTATGTTTCTCAATGGATTTTAACCTCATAAGTGGCCAGTTTGTAAAGTAAATGAAGATTCGGTGAAAATACCATCACAATTTTTAAGACTAAAAAGAAATCTTTAAATAATTTTTATCTCACAAGATTAAGTCTCATATGCAAGGAGAAAAAAAGGAAACTACTTAGAATTCATGGAGATTAAACAAAAACAAAACATTTGTATTGAAATCCAAGTCTTACAACAAAAACTTAAACACAAATACAAAGTACCTTATGTCTTCTCCCAAATAAACTTCTGGAGTTTCCTTTAAGCAATCTCCAAACTATTTCACACTCAGACTTACACTTAAACACAAAATATGAAAACCCTAAATGAAGATTCAGCTCCAAAAGGTTTCTAAATTTTGCTAAATTCTTCTTATTTAATAGAAAACAAAAAATAACCATGGATTGCTTCAAACACCCCTCCAAATTTCGGTCAAATTCAATAGATCTTCTAGAACTGTAGTTAATGGCACTATAGCTCCAATCTGGGGCGCTATAGCGCCCATCTCGCTCGTATATGGCACCATGACGCCAAGGGGTGGCGTTATAGTGCCACTCAAAAACCTTTAATTTTGCTTCATTTTGTGCTCATTTTCACTAAATGTCTATTTCATGTACCTGAAACCAAAAACATGCAAAATATCTTCCTTTAAAGTGCAATATCATAAAAAATGTACATAAAATGCTTATAAAACATGCAATAAAAATAGGTTATTTTTAAGTGGATCAACGAGCGCATATGGTGTAGACTGAGTAGGAGTTCTGAATGGCATTCTGTAGGCCCACAAAGCTTCTAACAACTTCTCTTGCCATCCTCTTTTGTAATCGTCCAGTGTTTCCTTTAAAATCTGCACGAGGGTTTTGTTGAAAGCTTCGACTAAGTTGTTTTCTCTGGGGTAGTAGATCGTAGAATAACTACAATCTATCTTGTGATGTCTGATGAAGCTATTGATCTTGATGCTCTTGAAGGCTGACCAGTTATCTGAAGTAATCTTGCGCGACTCACCAAAATGGTAGACAATCTGATTTCTAAAGAACTGAAGAATGTGTTGTGTTGTAAATTCCCGCAACAACACTGTATCTGCCCATTTAGAGAACTAATCTGTAGAAACTAGGATAAATCTCTGCCCTTTCAAAGATGGAGGGTCTATAGTTCCTACTATATCTATACCCTAACACTCGAATGTCCATGACACGACCGTTGGATGTAGCACATTCGGAGGTTGGTGCAAGACTACTCCATGCACTTAGCACTGATAAAATTTTTTAGCAATTTCCATACAATTAGTCATCATTGCTAGTCAATAATCTTCATCTTCATCTTCGGTCCCGAATAGTGAGCACTACACAATCCAGTGTGTACCACTTTGACAATATTCTGCGCTTCTATTCTGCATAGACATCTTAGCCACATCTGATCGAAGGATCTTCTGTAGAGGACATTGTCTATAAATGCATACGACATAGCTCTTTTCATTATCTGATGTGTCAATGACTTGTCATCTGGTAGATTTATTGTTTACAAATATTCTATTAATGACTATCGCCAATCTTCAGTATCGTCAGTCACTATAGCTATTATTCCTTTTCAAGATTGTGCAGACTACCGAGGTTGATTTGTGATAGAACTTGACGTCCCTGTATCATAATATCAATTGAGTCTTCTCGTGGACATACAAACTTCTTAGCAAGCTTGGCTAGAGAGTCTGCATGGGCATTGTATCCTCAAGGAATTTTGTAGAGTGTTACAATGGAAATCTACATCAATAACTTCATCGTGTACTGGTGATATTCTGCTAGTCTCGGCTTCAGAATCATGTATTGCCTGACAACTTGCTGAATGATGAGATGTGAGTCACCGTAGATGGCAATGTCTGTTATGTCCATTGATATTGCCAATTCTAGTCCGGTGATCAAAGCTTCATACTCTGCTTCATTGTTGGTACACGGCTGTGTCAGGTAGTATGAGAATCTCAACATTGCCTAATCTGGTCTGAAGAAAATCAGACCAATGTCTGCTTTGCCTGGTATAACTATTTGTGATCTCTTATCTTTTTTGGTTGACTAAGCTCCATCGAATTATAATTCCCAACATCCGATACGTGACTATTCCACATGTAGTATCTGCTCGTCAGGCAAGTCATCATTGAGAGGGGACCCGGTTGGCAATGGGTGCACACTGCAAGGAAATCCACCAAAATATGTCCTTTGATAACACAGAGTCGCAAAAGTTATATCGAATTGCAATAAAATCATCGATCACCATGCTAAACGTCCTGAAAGTATTGGTCGGGTCATCAAATACTACAATAGATTAACTTTTGAAATTAGGTTGACTTTATGAGAAAACATGTAATGCCTAAGCTTCTGGGCTGCAAAAATCAAAGCTAGACAATACTTCTCGATAAGAGGATATTTTACCTCTGTCGGTACTAGATGTAGACTTAAGTAGTAAAGTGAGTTTTCCTTACCCTCATCACTGACTTGAGCTAACAATGCTCCGAGAGAATTGTCTAAAGCCGCAGTATAAAGTATCAAAGGTTTTCCTGAGAAATGGATTGCCAATACATGAGGTGTAATTAAGTATTGCTTAATCTCTTCAAAAGCCCGTTGGCATGGCTCTCCCCAATAGAATTTGACATTCTTTCAGAGTAAAGTCAGAAAGGGATGACACTGATACGCCAAAAATATATGCATATTTTGACATATATTTTATACTCATTTTTTGTGATATTGCACTTTAAAGGATGATGTTTTTCATTTTTTATTTCAGGTTGTTGATTTTTAGGACTTGAACAAAAAATGAAGCAAAAAAGAGGGAATTTGGAGTCAAAATGACATTTTTGAAAAAATACTCAGCGCCGACGACACCAGGATGGACGCTGATCCTGATTTTTTTTGTATATGTAAGGATTTATGAATTCGACACCACTACTTGAAAATTTTAATCCCCGAAAAATGGCGCAAAAAACTTGATCCCTAAATATTTAATGCTTATGCACAATATAACAATAGTTCTGATGGTATTATTCACTTATATTTCTTTATTTTGCAACAAAACCAAAAATTTGATTCTGAAGAAAAATAATAATTTAACTTTTTAATTTATAAATTTATTTATATTGGGATACTACACAAGTATATGTATTGTTATCAAGTAATATAGGACTTTTTGATTAAGACCTGAATATCGAACTCATAGGGAAGATTATGCAATATGCACTTTTTAGAAAGTTTTTCTATTTTTAAATAGATAATAAACTAAAAACGATTTCTTTGCAGGAATTTAAAATATAAATATTTTGGTATTTTTGATATTTTAACGAAACAGTAACAACTTAAAAAGATAACTAAAGTTTTTGTAGAAGAAAAATATTTAATACGAAAATATTTTTCTTCTTATCATGAATCAATAATAAGTATAGAAATTTTGTTGTGGAAGTATGCAAATTGTGTTGTGCAAAATAGGAGCAATAATTTTCTTTACCCTTATTAGAGATGATATAAAGAACATTGACTAATTTAAAGTTTGAATAGTTCTGAAGACCGGCTAGGCAGGGAAAATAGTAGCTCTCACTCTAGAGTTCCCTCAATTCCCTCCACCTGGGAGCTAACATTCTCGTATCAGAACCTAAAATAATAAACCAAGTTGGGGGATTTAAACTATCACTTTAAAGTCCTCTAACTCTATACCCATCAATGAATATTTCCTTATTTATTTGCACTCAATCATATGAACTATATTCTCATTCATACAACCTCATGTGATTCTTTCCAATTGTTGACTGAGATAAAATCAGCCAGGTTCGTACATGTTCTGACAACAAATTTTAACTTATGGATTGGTCAAATCAAGAAGTAAATGAAGTGCATGGATTTAAATCATCACAACTTCTTCCAACATTAAAGATCAATACTCTCCACAACTTCCATCCAAAACTTAATTACTTATCATTTTAAGAAGAAAGATAAAGAAAACTACTCAGAATCCATGGAGAAAACAAAACCACACTTTAGTTTAAAAGAAGAAGTTATTGTCAAACCAACAATAAATCTCGATTAAAACCAAAAGTAGTCTAAAACAAAAAGATAAAAATTTATCTCAACTCCACCAAACTCTTGAAGTTCCTTTGAATCTCTTCTCTTTTACAATCACTTAAAACAAAATAACAAAAAAGATAAATTAAAATAAAAAGTGGTTCCTGAAAATCTCTCTGAACTAACTCCCTAGAAAAGAACTTTCAAAACTTGCCAATATTTTCAGAACTCTTTCCTAAGTCATCTCTTCTTTCTTTTATAGTTTTTCAAGAGGTGCCTTGGAATCTCTTTAAAATGTGTCTTGATTCGATGTATTTGCCCAAGAGATGCATCTTTTCGTGATAATTTTCATCCATGGTGGTTACAACCACCTATTAAGCCAATAGGTGCCTCAAAACCCTCTTTGAAATTTGTGAAAACCGATTTTACTCATCTAGTAACTACCACTGACGCTTAAGCACGGGTCTCGACGCTTGGCGAGACCTTCTCTGTTTAACCGGCGCTTAGGCGTCAAAATTCTTTTGCACAATTTTTAACATTTTTGCTCCAAATTTGATCCTTTTTCACTCATTTAAGCATTTTTTTCCATTTTTATTTGTATCTACAAGAAAAACACAAAAATACCTTCCATTAAAGCGTAATATCTCAAAAATAGGTATAAAAATGTGTCTAAAAACACTATATATTTTAGGTGTATCAAAATCCCCCAAACTTAAAATGTTACTTGTCCTCAAGTGACACTTCAATCTTTAAAAACCAAATATGTATGATATGTATATGAGTTTCTTTAGGAGTTACTAAAATTTAGATTTAGAAATATAGTAGTCCAATTTAGAAAAAATAATTAGTAAATGGGACCAACTTAAAGTTTGAAAATTTTTAATGTTAAGAACTATGAAAATATTAGTTCCTATCTACTTCAGAAATATTGTAAGTTCTCTAAATTTAGATTTTAGTTTTTCTATTGTCTCTACTTAAAAATTTTTATTAAAAATAATTTTACTTACTATATTATATTTATAAGCTTAAGATTTTATTAAGTCTTATACTTTAAAAAGATCAAATGTAGAACCAATTTTTGATTGGGCACTAATCCTCAAGCTTCTCCTCCCTTACATATCTTTTCTTTTTCTTTTCTTTTTCCTTTTCTTTGCTTTTTCTTTTCTTTTCTTTTTCTTTTTCAGGCAATGATTGCTATATTTGGATAGGTCTTTAATGATTTTGAATTCCACTTCTCCTTTCCTAAAGTAAAGTCTTGATATAATAGTTTTACTTATATATATAATAATAGTTTTTGAAAATCATTTTAATAAAATAAATTTAAGTATTAAAAATAAAAGTCTAAATTATCTAAAATCTTCAAAAATACAATTTTTCTTACTAAAGATAATTACTTATATTAATCATTTTCTATATTAAAAATTTTTAACTAAAAGTTTTTCTTCATTACTTAAAATTTTAACTAAATTTTCTTACTCATTTCTAAATCAAAATTTACTTCCCTAATATAACTTCATATACATAATCAATTTTTCTTTTAAAATCAAATTCACTTGTAGTACATTTAAGAACAAATAAAATTCTAGTTTTTAAAATATTTTTTATCCCCCCAAACTTAAATTTTTAACAGATTAAACAGTTTAGCTTTAGATATATATAAGCAGGAAATGAAAATTGAAATAACATGTTAACATGAGTTTTAAACCCTAATGATACAAGTATAAAACTAAAGACATGAGTAAAATTAATTTTTGATCAAATTTTCTAACATTTTATTTTAGTTTAACATGTGGAGATTCAATGGACTTTTAAACAGTGGGTATAAAAGCAAACAAAAAACTAACATGATAAAAGAAAAATACATGGTAGCAATTTCTGAATTTCAAGTTTAATATCTAAGCTAACAAGATTTCTACTTTATAACATATATGAAATTAAGTTAAGTTCTAAACTAACTAAATCACAGTACTAAACAAAAAAAAGCTACTATCCTAAAATTTAAAAATAAAACAAAATATTATCTAACACAACAATCACAACAACAACAGAACATAAAAATTCAGAACACAACGTAAATTATAGTCCAAAACAACACACAGATGCAAATGTAGCAAGCTTAGACCATATAGTTCACATCATAATACAACCATAAAATGAATCTCTCAGCTCTACTCTTCATCCTCAGAATCACCACTGTACCATTTTTCTGCAGGTTCATAATCAGGATATCGAGGATATGGAGAAAATTGCACTCCTGGTTCACCCCTAATCAGGCTCTTCAAAGATGAGTGAAATTTATCTTCATAATCACTCTTCCTTTTATTATAACTATATGATCGGCAAAACACTTTAAATTTTGTACCTTATCAGCGGTAAAATTGATATTGTCCATCATCTTCTGCAATAACTCATCCCGAGTCTTGGTATTGCCTCTAAATGTAGAAGCACTAGAAGTAGATGGTCATGATGAAGATGCAGCAGAGATAGATGCAGCAGAGATAGATGCAGCGATAAAATCCTCCTCTCCAGCCAAAAATCGAATGCTCAGAATAAGTCTTCACATTCACCTTTGTAATGGGTTTTAGAGGTAACAAAATTTCCTCCCAACTATCATACTTCACTCCAGCCTGCTCGCATAATGAAAATATCAAGGAAGTAAATCCCATACCTGCAGTAGTAGCATCAGCAGCTGAACTGATGATAGTGTGATAGATTAAAGCCCCTATGTTGATGGGCTTTCCCTTCTGAATACAATAGTTCAACATTGCTCTCTCTCTCTCTGGTCACTTCACTGAGATGATTGGTCGGGAGTAGACGAGCAGAAATGAAATAGTGTCAAGCCTTTGAAGGTGCACATAACTTTGAAGTTGGGAAATTTACTCTTCTTTCATTGGTTATCTTCTAAAGTCCTCTCCTAATAGTCAAATATGAAATAATCTCATCTAACTCTACTTCACTAGGACTATAATTCACATGAAAACATAAGGTCTCAGGTGGTAAATGGTAAAACAATTTGATTACCTTAGGAGTAAAAGGTATCAACTTTCCTCTTAACCATAACTCGATCGTCTTCAGCCTCTGAGAGATTTGCATAAAACTCCCTCACAATAGAAATCACTGCGACGACAGAGAAACAACAGAACTGTTCCACTGTCGACGGACTATCATGTCTTCTAACTCTCCACCTGGACTCTTGAAACATCGCACCTGAATCAATTTTCGTGACTGCAGAGCGTCACCATATCAATCCTGAGCTTTCGAACTGACAAACTTGCTCGAATCAAATGGGCTCTTTCCTCTACTCCTTTTCATTCTTGGTGTCATTCTACAAATTTGATAAATTCCAAAAATAACTTTAAAAATCAAGTTTAAATCACTAAACTAAACTTTCAAAAGCACTAACTAAACTTCCCAAGCGATTTCCACAGATTTTTCTTTACTTTTCACCAAGAAATCTTCAATTTCTCCTTGCCCTAGCCCTTGAAATCGCGATTTTGAGTTGGGGAAGACGATAGGATGTGAAAAAAATGGTATTTTCAGGCTTAAAATTCACTTTTAACCATTCGCAAACCGATTTTCGGGAACCGGTGCTTAAACGCAGGTAAGTGGCACTTAGGTGCCTGCCTCTCAGGTTGGCTCGCGCTTAAGTGCGAGATGTGGCGTATAGGCACCAGTGCACAATTTTTGAAATTTTTAATTTTTAAGTAAAATTCACTATTAGCCAAGTAAACCACCCCTAAATGGTCTCATAGCACTTAAATGACTATTTTTACTTCATATAACTCACTTTTCTCTCAAAATTCTCTTTAATAATTAATTCAATTTGAGGCTAAAACAACACAAAATTTTCGCAAAAATGAACTTATATTAATTCACAAGCGAGTACAAATACATTTAAACACTTAGTTCTCTCTCGAAATAGTCTTGGATGAGAAAATTTTTCTAAGTACAAAACACATAACACAGATTCACAATTAAACACATAAGTGACACAAACACTAAACGCAAGACAAACACTAACACACTTAAAAACATGACTCCAAACACACAATTCCTAACACTTAACTTAATGTCACTCTTCATTAGAAGGAATGAATTCTTGTCTTTCAGTAGTCTCTCCAGGAATATAGAGTTGATAAAATGGACGGTGGTGACGAGCTCTAATATTATCATCTTCAATCCACTTTTGCTTAATGAACATCGCCTTATCTGCTTCCTCTACAAAACTGGTATGGTTGAATTGCATCCTAAGTTGTCACGCAATATGTTCTAGATGAGCATGCAATTCAAGCACCTTAGTCTCTAATACAAATATAGTATTCTCCATCTTTTTGATCTCTCAGATATCCCTTCAATACTAACGGCTAAGAAACTGATATACATCTCCTGTGCACTTTAACTAATGAACTTCTCTTCATGACTTCTTCCTTCTTCTTCAAATCCATCTCCCATGAAGACATTTTCACTAAATCTCTCTCTTTCTTAGACGTTTAGGGCTAAAAATAATCCGGGGTGAAATTCCTTCACAAACCCCTTCTATTTATATGTTTCCCCCTCATAACTTCTAGGCATGACTAGAAACTACCAAGACACGTTTATTCCAACTAAATTGCAGTTATACCTTCTAGAAATTGAAATTTTCACATGTGATTAAACTACCGCGCTTAAGTGTCGGATCTGGCGCTTAAGCGATAGTGCACATTTTTGCACCAGTCAACTTAACGTCCAAATTCTCATTCTAACATGTCTAGGTAACTAAATAAGGTCTAAAAATCATTACTAGCACATAATAAATTCAAAAATACTACCCCAAATTGCTTAATCAGGCTCAAAATAACAATCAAAGAAAAAACACACTGATAACTATGGGTTGCCTCCCACAAAGCGCTTGGTTTTACGTCGCCAGCCCGACGTAACCAGTGCTCATTTTGGTTGACCCAACATCATTCCATCATTATATTTATGTTGATCCCCTATATAATAAGGTTTCAGTCTATGTCCATTCACTTTAAAAATTTTCTCAGAATTAGGATCTTTAATATCCACAGCTCCATAAGGATAAACTTTTATCACAATAAATGGGCCCATCCACCTGGACTTAAGTTTGTCTGGAAATAATCTTAACCATGCATTATATAGTAAAACTTGTTGCCCTAGCTGAAAATTTTTAGTAAGAATCTTTCGATCATGCCACATTTTCATCTTTTCTTTATAAATTTTAGCACTCTCATAAGATTCATTCCTTATCTCTTCAAGCTCATTTAATTATAACAATCTTTTCTCACCAGCATCTTTTAAATTATAATTGAACTCTTTAATAGTCCAATATGCTTTATGCTCAAGTTCAACTGGTAAGTGACAAGCTTTCCCAAATATTATCCTATATGAGGACATTCCTATAAGAGTTCTATATGCAGTCCTATAAGCCCAAAAAGTATAGTCAAGTTTGACTTACCAGTCCATTTTTGTGGATTCACTGATTTTTCCATAATTCTTTTAATTTCCCGATTGGATAATTCCGTCAAACAACTTGTCTGAGGATGATAAGCAGTAGCAATCCTATGATTTATATGATATTTCTTTAGTAACTTCTTCATAATGACATTTCTGAAATGACTTCCCCCATCAGTAATGATAACTCTCGGAATCCTAAATCTACAAAATATGTTCGTTTTTAAAAATTTTGCAACATTTTGAGCAACACATAAAGGTAAAGCAACAGCTTCTATCCATTTGGATACATAGTCCACTGCTAATAGAATATATAAATTTTTGAAATATGGTATAAATGGTCCCATGAAATCTAATCCCCAAACATTTATTTCAACTTCTAGCATATAATTGAGGGGTATCTCATTTCTTCTAGAAATATTGCCTACTATTTCAACTTCTAGCATATAATTGAGGGGCATCTCATTTCCTCTAGAAATATTGCCTACTCTTTAACGTCTATCACAGGTTTTGATATAAGCATTAACATCTCTAAAAATTGTAGGCCAATAAAATCCAGATTGTAGAATTTTGTATGTTGTTTTATCAACACCAATATGTCCCCCAAAATCAGAATTATGACATTTTTGGATAATTTCATAAGTTTATTCTAATGGTACACATTTTTGAATGATCAGATTCTTTCATTATTTATATAAATATGATAAATTTCCTCATTTATTGGTATGTCATTCCATAGGGTTTAAGATCACTAACAATATAGTTCATAATGTTGGCATACCACAGAACATGCCACTCATTTACAGTGAACAATTTTTCATCTACCAAATGTTCGTTAATTTCTTTTTCAAAAGAGAGTGGTTTTTCTAATTCAAGCATGGACAAATGATCAGCAATTTGATTTTCAGTTCCCTTCCGATCTATTTTTTCAAAATCAAATTCTTGTAAAAGAAGAATCCATCTTATAAGTCACGGTTTAGTATCCTTCTTTTTTATTAAGTACTTAATAGTAGAATGATTTGTATGCACTATACAATGAGTTCCAATCAAATATGATCTAAATTTATCAAAGGCATATACTATTGCTAATAACTCTTTTTCAGTTGTTGTATAATTAATTTGAGTTTCATTAAAAGTTTTACTAGCATAGTAAATATCCTTAAAAATTTTATCATATCTTTGTCTTAAAACATCTCCAATAGCATAATCACTTACATCACACATAAGTTCAAAAGGTTTTCCCCAATTTCGTGAAACTATAATTGGTGTAGTGATTAATTTTTCTTTTTATAATTTAAAATATTTTAGGCATTCCTCATCAAAATTGAAGATTGCATCTTTCTCCAGTAAATGACATAAACACTTAGCAATCTTAGAAAAGTCCTTAATATTTCACCTGTAAAATCTAGGATGTCCTAAAAACTCTTAATTTCCCTTACATTTGTTGGATAAGGTAAATTAGCGATCACTTGAATTTTAGCAGGATCTACTTCCATATCAATTTCTGATATTTGATGACCTAATACAATTCCTCCTGCTACCATAAATTGGCATTTTTCCCATTTAAGGACTAAATTTGTTTCTTCACAGTGCGTAAGAATTTTAGATAAATGTTCTAAACATGAGTCAAATGAAGTTCCAAACAATGAAAAGTCATCCATAAAGTCTTTAATCTCTTTTTCAATTAAATCACAAAAAATTACCATCATATATCTTTGAAATGTCGCAGGGGCATTACATAAACCAAATGACATTCTTCTAAAAGCAAAACTACCATAAGAACTGGTAAATGTTGTTTTTTCTTGATCTTCAGGAGATATTTGAATTTGATGATAATCGGTATATCCATCCAGAAAACAAAGTATTTATGCCCAGCTAGTCTATCCAGCATTTGATCTAGTTGAATTTGGTGATAACCAGTATATCCATTTAGAAAATAAAAGTATTTATGCCCATCTAGTCAATCCAGCATTTGATCTAGAATGAAAATGATCTTTCCTAGTGGCAAGATTTAATTTTTTATAATCAATGCATATTCGCCACCCTATAACTTGTATAGTAGGTATTAACTCATTATGCTCATTCACAGTTACAGTTAATCCTTTCTTAGGAACATAGTGAATTGGACTAAACCATGCACTATCTGAAATAGGGTAGATAATTCCAACATCTAACCACTTTAAAATTTCTTTCTTAACAACCTCTTTCATAATAGGATTTAATCTCCTTTGTGGATCAGCCTTGGGTTTGCAGTTTTCTTCCAGATTAATTCTATGCATACAAATTGAAGGACTGATTCCTTTAATATCAACAATTGTCCATCCGAAGGCTTTCTTAAAATTTTTCAGAATTTTCATCAGATTTTCTTCTTCTTCCTTTATTAACTTTAAGGAAATTATAACAGGTAAAGTAGAGAAATCTCCTAAAAAGGTATATTTTAAATGTTTAGGAAGTAATTTCAACTCAAGTTTTGGAGGTTATTCAATAGATTGATTGTTCCGGAAGTAATTTCAACTCAAGTTCTGGAGGTTTTTCAATAGATGGACAAAATGATTTATTGGAAGTAATTTCAACTAAAGGTTTGGAGGTTTTTCAATAGATGGAAAAAATGATTTATCTTTATGGATATCGTGTCCAAAATTTCAAAACTTTCTTGAACATAACTTGAATCTTCCTTAAAAAGGTTTACAAATTGATCTTATTCCTTTTTTTGCTCGTGTTCCAAAACTTTTTCTTCATATTTTTCTTCATAAGTAGTCTTGAAATGACATTTGCTCAGAATATTATAACATCCATTCTATAAAATTCATCATCTTACATTTTGTAGGGTATTTCATTGATTTTGAAATGTTAAAAGTAACAGTTTGATCATTGACGCACATTGTTAATTTCACTTTCTGAACATCTATCATTGCTCTTCCTGTGGCTAGGAAAGGTCTCCCCAAAATGATAGGTATCTCTTTATCTTCCTCCATATCTAGCACAATGAAATCAACAGGAAAGATAAATTGATCCACTTTCACTAGGACATCTTCTATAACTCCTTTAGGATAGGTTATTGAACGATCTGCTAACTGCAGAGTTACAGTAGTAGGGGTTATTTCTCCTAATCCCAATCTTTTAAATATTGATAATGACATAAGGTTAATGCTTGCACCTAAATCACATAAGGCTTTCCCATGAAATCTGTCTCCTATTGCACATGGAATTGTAAAGCTACTAGGATCTTTAATCTTTTCAGGACGTTTCTTTTGAATTATAATACTAACTCCTCACTAAGTGCAACAGTCTCATTATCTTCAAACTTCCTTTTTCTGTTGAGAATATCATTCATAAATATAGCTCAACATTTGTTATAAGGCTTCAACTAATAGGAATATTAATTGTAAGCTTCTTAAATATTTTTAGAAATTTTGAAAATTGCTTATCCAACTTTTGTTGTCGAAGTCTCTGAGGAAATGAAGGTGGTGGTTTTTTCTAAATAAATTTTCGGTGGAGAAATAGGTCTTTCAGAATCTTTCGGAGCGTCCATTTTTTATTCTTCAATTTCTTATCTCTCTACTTCAATCTCTTTTGAACAATCTTCCAACTCTCTTCCGCTTCTAAGTTGTACGGCTTTAACTTGCTCTTTATTCTGGTCTTTTGGATTTGATTCAATATTACTAGGAATTGTTCCTTGGGATCTATTACTTAATGAACTTGTAATTTGCATAAGTTGATTCTCAATGTTTCTAATTGTAGCTCATTTACTTTGTAATTGATTGCCATTTGTAACACCACTTCTTCTATATACAACTTCTTATCCTTAAATTGTGTATTACTGTTGATACCTGGAGGATAAGTAGATCTATAATTATTATTCACTTGTTTGTTCCAGTTTCCCAATGTGTTTACGTGGTTGTTCCCCAATTGTTGATTATTACTACCCGAATTATTATTCCAGTTAAAGTTGGGATGGTTCTTCCAACCTGGGTTATAATAATTGGAATATGGGTTATTTTGTTTATTATTTATGGCATTCAAAGTTTCTNGTATAGCATGGTGTAGACACTTTCTTAAGAGTTCTTTAAATCGTTCTCATGCTTCATAAATAGATTCCCCTTCAAGCTGATTAAAAGATTTAATATCATTTCTAAGTTTTGCAGTTTTTTATGGTGGAAAATATTTAGCAAGGAATTTTTGTGCTAAATCACCCCAAGTTCTGATAGATCTAGGTGCTAACGAATTCAACCACATCTTAGTTTTATCCCTCAGTGAGAAAGGAAATAACCTAAGTCTTATGACATCATCTGAAACATCATCGTATTTAAATGTAGCACATAATTCTAGAAAATTGGTAAGATGTAAATTTGGATCTTCAGTTGTGATCTCCCAAACTGATTATTTGATACCATTTGGATAATAGCATGTTTGAGTTCAAATGAAGAGCCGCTAGAGTAGGTTTTTGAATACTACAATGAAGTTCATCAGCAGTAGGGTTGACATAATCTCTTAAAGGTCTAAACTGTTGATGAATTTCAGCATTTTGATTATTTTTGTTTGTCATTTCTATAATTTTTTTAGATTTTTCAGAATTTATAGTTTTTTTGGTTTTTGTGATTTTTCTAATAGTTCTTTCTAATTTAGAATCGTAGGGCACTAGTTCTTCAGAACCTAAACTACGCATACACTAACATAAAATAAATTAAAATAAAATATACAAAATAAGATACAATATTTAAAGTTTAAATAAGACTTTCTAAAAATAGAAATTGACTTATTTTTCTTTCTTTCTTTCCATCCCCGAGCAACGACGCCAAAAACTTTATCCCGATTTTTTTTATATGTAAGGATTTATGAATTTGACATCACTACTTGAAGATTTTAATCCCCGGCAATGGCGCCAAAAGCTTGATCCCTAAATACTTAATGCTTATGCATAGTATAACAATAATTCTGATGGTATTTTTCACTTATATTTCTTTATTTTGCAACAAAACCAAAAATTTGATTCTGAAGAAAAATAAGAATTTAACTTTTTAATTTATATATTTATTGATATTGGGATACTACACAAAGTATACATATCGTTATCAAGTAATATAGGACTTTTTGATTAAGACCTGAATATCGAACCCACAGTATACATATCGTTATCAAGTAATATAAGACTTTTTGATTAAGACCTGAATATCGAACCCACAGGAAAGATTATGCAATATGCACTTTTTAGAAAGTTTTTTATTTTTAAAAATATAATTACTTAAACTAAAAATAATTTTTTTTGCAGGAATTTAAAATGTAAATATTTTTTGTATTTTTAATATTTTAACGAAACAGTAAAAACTTAAAATATAACTAAAGTTTTTGTAGAAGAAAAGTATTTAATACGAAAATATCTTTCTTTCTATCATGAATCAGTAATAGTGTAGGAATTCTATTGTGGAAGTATGTAAATTGTGTTGTGCCAAATAGGAGCAATAATATTCTTTACCCTTACTAGAAATGTTATAAAGAACATTGGCTAATTTAAAGTTTGAAGGACAGACTAGGCAGAGAAAATACTAGCTCTCACTCTAGAGTTCCCTCGATTCCCTCCACCTGGGGGCTAACATTCTCGTCTCAAAACCTAAAAAAATAAACCAAGTTGAGGGCTTTAAATTGTCACTTTAAATTCCTCTAACTCTACACCCATCAATGAATATTATCCTATTTATTTGCACTCAATCATATGAACTACATTCTCATTCATAAAACCTCATGTGATTCTTTCCAATTGTTGACTGAGACAATACCAGTCTGGTTCTTACATGTTCTTATAACAAATTTTTACATCTGGATTGGCCAAATCAAGAAGTAAATGAAGTGCAAGGATTTAAATCATCACAGCTTTTACCAACATTAAAGATCAATACTCTCCACAACTTCTATCCAAAGCTTAATTACTTATCATTTTAAGAAGGAAGATAAAAAACTCAGAATCCATGGAGAAAACAAAACCACACTTTAGTTTAAAAGAAGAAATCATTATCAAATCAACAATAAATCTCGATTAAAATCAAAAGCAGTATAAAATAAAAAGATAAAAACTTATCTCAAGTCTTCCACCAAACTCTTGAAATTCCTTTGTATCTCTTCTCTTTTACAATCACTCAAAACAAATTAACAAAAAAAGATAAAGTAAAATAAAAAGTGGTTCCTCAAAATCTCTCCTAACTAACTCCCCATAAAAGAACTTTCAAAACTTGCCAATATTTTCCAGACTCTTTTCTAAGTCCTCTCTTCTTTCTTTTATAGTTTTCCAAGAGGTGTCTTGGGATCTCTTCAAAATATGTCTTGATTCGATGTATTTGCCCAAGAGATGCATCTTTTCATGATAATTTTCGTCCATGGTGGTTACAACCATCTATTAAGTCAATGGGTGCCTCAAAAACCTCTTCAAAATTCGTGAAAATCGATTTTACTCATATAGTAACTGCCATTGGTGCTTAAGCACGGGGTCTCGGCGCTTAGGCGCGACTTTCTCTGTTTAACTGACGCTTAAGCGCAAAAACTCTTTTGCACAATTTTTCACCTTTTTGCTCCAAATTTGATCCTTTTTCACTTCTTTAAGAATTTTTTTCCATTTTTACTTGTATCTGCAAGAAAAATACAAAAATACCTTCTATTAAAGCGCAATATCTCAAAAATAGGTATAAAAATGTGTCTAAAAAAACTATATTTTAGGTGTATCAGACGCCAACGACACAAACCTACAGAACAGAGGCCTGACTATCCTCAGCACCAACGACACTAGGAGCAGCGCAGATGACGCCATTTAACAGAGAGTTCACGGGCCACTGGCGCCGAAGACGCCAGAATGGGCGCCGACGACGCCAATGTCTGTGCAATACCTGTTTCTAGAAGATTCGACAAATTTGAACGCTTTTTAAAGAGTTTTTGGATGCATTTATTGGAAAACCGACATTAGGCTCTATTTAGAGCGGAAATTGATCAGAAAAGACCCCTTTTCGCCCCTTTCGACCGTTTTCCACTCTCTTCCACACAATTCCACATTCTCCACTGCCACTTAGAGTCCATTAATCATTTATTTCTTTAGAGTTTTGAGTTTTTGTGGTGAGTTTAAGTGTGAATTCTACTCTAAGAGTGTTAGAGAGAGATGTGATATATTTCTTCTTCCTACATCTTCTAAGAGAGGTTATAAGAGATTTGCTTTAAGAAAGAGTTTCAGATAAGTGTTGTTTGTTTATTATTGTCGTATGAACTTTCTTTTATATATGAAATTTGTGTTTTGTTGTATCTTTCTCATGAAGTCTGAGTAGTTTCCTTTATCTTGCTCCCTACTCTGAGATATGACGAAATGAAGAGATAATTTGGATGTGTCAATTTTAAAATATAAAATAAATTGTGATGGTTTTTCAACTCCGTTTTTAATTTACTTTTCGATCTGATCAATTGAATTGTTAAAATCTATTGTGAAACATATGATACAGAAAATGAAGTATGAGTTCTACAATAAGAGTGAGAATCACATTTAATTCCATGAAGGAGTATTTATTTCATGGAATTAAGTGCAAATAAATAAGAAAGTATACTTTGTTGGGTGAAGAGTTGGAGATTTTAGGGTGACAGACTAAAATCCCTAATTCAGTCTTAGTCTTTAGGAACTCAAGCGAGTGTTAGCCTTCTAGGGAAAGGAAGTGGGAGCTCTGGAGTGAGAGCCAGTATCCTCCTAGCCTAACCACAGATTTAGGGACTAAACCTGATATTAGCTAATAATTTTCTATAACACTGAATCAGGGTAGAGAGTTAAAATTTCTCCTATTTGGCACAATAGATATTTAAACCATTTATCTCATCTCATTTTAGCAAAAAAACATTATAGTGGGGAAAATTGCTTTTTCATATTAGAAAACTTCATCACATAAAACATAGTTTAGTAGTTACTGTTTAAACTTTGCATTTTAGTTTTGCTAATAGTTAAAATTTTAGTTCTGATAGTATCTCAAACAATTTGAAATTAGTGGCAGCAATTTGATTTTATTTTTGTGAATTTTCTAGTTAATTTATCATTTTCAAATTTAAACCTTCCTCGGGGGATCGATATTTAAGGCTTAAATAGAAAGTCTTATATTACTTGATAACGATATGTGTACTTGCATAAAATCCTAACATAAATTGCTTAACTTTCTTATTCATAAAATAACACATCAAGTTTTTGGCATCGTTGTAAAGTGGAGTCAACTTTATAAGTTTTACATAACTTTATATTCGGTATCAAGTTTTTTGCGTCGTTGTCGGGGAAGGTAACGATAAATTATATAGATTTGGTAAATTAGGAAAATTTAGAGATAAAAAATAAAAAAATTATTATTATAAAAATAAAAAATCATAAAAATTATAATATATATATATAAGAGTATTTTTAAGAAATTTTCCTTTGCTTATTATATTTGTTTATCCAAAATATTGGATCTGAAGGTTTAGTATCTAACAATTCAGAATTAGAACGTACTATTAGAAAAATTTGAAAACAACAGAAAGAAATTAAAAATTTGAACAAAATGGTGAATAATTTAGATAATCAAAAAAATGAAAATCGACAAAAATCTTTTAAAGAATATGCTAATCCGACAGCAGATGAACATCACTTGACTTATCAAAATGCTGGTGTTGCTGCTAATTCATTTGAGCTTAAACCTGCTTTTATCCAAATGGTACAAAATAATCAGTTTGGAGGAATACCTACTGAAGATCCTAACTTATATCTTGCTAGTTTTCTTAAAATATGTGCTACTTTTAAATATGGAGTGTCTAATGATGCTTTAGGCTTAGACACTTTCTTTTTTCATTAAAGGGATAAAGCTAAGGCTTGGTTAAATTTATTAGCACCTGGAACTATCAGAATTTGGGGATAAATATCACAAAAATTTTTGTTAAATATTTCTCACCCTCGAAAATTACTAAGCTTAGAAACGATATTACATCTTTTTGTCAGTTTAAAGGGGAATTGATATATGAAGCATGAGAAAGATTTAAAGATCTCTTTAGGAAATTTCCACACCATGCTTTACTAGATTGGTTAATAATTCAAGATTTTTACAATGAATTAGTATGATCACTTAGATCTATTATAGATGTTGTTGTAGGTGAATCACTAATGTCAAAATTATTTGATGAAGCATACTCTTTAATAGAAGAAATGACTACTAACAATTTTTAATGGCTTTCTGAATGGGTAAATCCTAAGAGAGTAGCCAACATTCATGACTCTGATGCAATGTCTATCTTAGTATCTCAAATTGCTGTTATATCAAAAAAGATTAATCAAATTGGAGTAAACTATTCTCAAATACCACCAGTCTTAGAGGAAAATTCACTAGGGCAATAATTGATACTCAATCATCTTATGAAATTTTAAATGATATAAATAATCAAAATAGCAATCCCTATTCTAATTATTATAACCCTGAATGAAAAAAATCACCCAACTTTTAGTTAGAATAATTATAACAGTTCAGTGAACCCCTCAGAAAATTTAAACAACAAAGAAAATCCTAATTATCAACCTTATTATCCTCTTGGATGTAACTCTAACCCTAACCCACACGTTAAGGAAAAGAAGTTGACGATAGAAGAAGTAATGTTGAATATGGGAAATCAAATACAAAATCAAAGGGTTGCTATTAGAAATATTGAAAATCAATTAGGACATATTGCTACTGCACTTAGTAACAGACCTTCAGGAATTCTTTCGAGTACCGTGGAAGTTAATTCAAAAGATCAAAATAAGGAGCAAATTAAAGCTATTCAATTACGAAATGGAAAAGAAGTAGAAATAAGAATCCAAAGAGAAACTGAAGTTGAGGAGAAGGAAGAGATTGAAAGCGACCATAATAAAAATGAACCAATACAAGTTCCTTTAGAAAAACCACTACCTCCGTTTCCTCAAAGATTGAAACAGAAGAATAAAGATAAACAATTTACAAAATTTTTAGAAATCCTTATAAAGTTAACCATAAATATTCCTTTCATTGAGTTTTCCCCTACTACTGTAACTCTTCAGTTAGCTGATCGATAAATAACTTATCCTAAGGGAGTTATAGAAGATGTATTAGTAAAAGTGGATAAATTCATTTTTCATGTAGACTTTATAGTATTAGATATGAAGGAAGATAAAGAAATTCTTATTATTTTGGGGAGACCATTTCTTGCAATAGGGAAAGTTGTGATAGATGTACAAAAAGGAGAATTAATAATGAGAGTTAATGATTAAAAAGTAACATTTAATATTGCGAAAGATATGAAATATCCTGCAATAGAAAAAGATAATAAATGTTTTAGAATGGAAGTTACTGATTATCTGAGTAATGAGCAATTTAAGGAAGTGTTTGAAGAAAAATTAAGGCAAGAAGAATTTTATGAGAATGAAATAAAAGAAGAGAATTTAGATTATATTCAAGTCAAATTTGAAACTTTAGATTTGTTGGAAAATGATAATAAAAATTTTATTCCTACAAATTTTAAACCACCTGAAGTTGAACTGAAAGTATTATTTATTCATTTAAAATATGTGTTTTTAGGAGATTCATCTACATTGTCTGTTATTGTATCTTCTGATTTAACTGAAATTCAATAACAAGAATTAATATAAATGTTAAAAAGATATAAAAAGGCTTTTAGATGAACTTTAACAGATATTAAAGGAATTAGTCCTTCAATTTGTATGCACATAATTCTATTTGATGAACAATACAAACCTAAAGCTGATCCTCAGAGGAGATTAAACCCAATAATGAAAGAAGTTGTTAAAAAAAATCTTAAAATGGTTAGATGTTGGAATTATATATCATATTTCAGACAGTGTTTGGGTAAGTCTAATTCACTGTGTTCCAAATAAAGGAGGAGTGACCGTTGAAGTAAATGAGAAAAAATGAATTAATTCCATTAAGACAAGTTACTGGTTGGCGAATTTGTGTAGACTTTAGAAAATTAAAGATGACCACCAGGAAAGATCACTTTCCTTTACCCTTTCTAGACTAGATGTTGGATAGATTTGTTAGAAACAAATATTACTGCTTTTTAGATGGATACACAGGGTATCATCAAATTCCAATTGCTCCTGAGGATCAAGAGAAAACAATATTTATAAGCCCTTATGGAACATTTTCTTTTCGTGGAATGCCTTTTGAACTATACAATGCACCTACGACATTTCAAAGATGTATGATGTCAATTTTTAGTGATTTGATTGAACATGGAATAGAAGTATTTATGAATGATTTCTCTGTATTCGGGACTTCATTTGAATTATGTTTAAATAATTTAGAAAAAGTTTTAGAATTATGTGAACGAGTCAACCTAGTATTAAATTGGGAAAAATGTCAATTTATGATTGCAGAGAAAATTGTACTTGATCATAAAATTTCTGAAAATGACATGGAAGTAGATCTTGTAAAAATTTAAGTTATTGAGAAATTACCAACTCCTACTACGGTTAGAGGGGTAAGAAGTTTTCTAGGACATGTTGGTTTCTACAGGCGCTACATAAAACTTTTTTCAAAAATAACTAAGTCATTATACCAACTTTTAGAAAAAGATAAAAAATTTAATTTAATGAGGAATACATAAAAGCATTTGAATTATTGAAAGAAAAATTAATCACTACACCTATAATAGTTCCACCTGACGGAGAGAAATCATTTGAAATAATGTGCGATGCTAGTGATTATGCTATTGGAGCTGTTTTAGGAAAAAGACACAACAAAATTTTAAAAGTAGTATATTATGCTAGTAAAACTCTAAATGATGCTCAAATTAATTACAATATTACTGAAAGAGAGTTATTAGCTATTGTCTATGCCTTTGATAAGTTTAGACCTTACTTGATTGGAACCAAATGTATAGTGCATACAGATCATTTTGCTATCAAATACTTCATGTAAAAGAAGGATGCTAAACCAAGGTTAATTAGTTTGATACTTCTTCTGCAAGAGTTCGATTTTATGGTAATTGATAGAAAGGGAAACGATAATCAAATAGCTGATCATTTGTTTAAACTAAAAAAAGAAATATCAAATGAAATTTTAGGAAATCTCCATGATGAACAATTATATAATATTGATATAATGAATATATCGTGGTATGCTGATATAGTAAATTATATTGTAAGTGATATTCTACCACCAGATGTTAAGAATAAATAATTAAAGAAATTTATTTATGATTCAAAATTTTATTTTTGGGATGACTCATATTTGTATAAACAATATAAAGATCTAATTATTAGGAGTTGTGTGCCTTATGAAGAAACTCAACAAATAATTGAAAGACGTCACGATTTTGAATTTGGAGGACATTTTGGAACAAATAGAACTGCACATAAAATTTTGCAAGCTAGATTTTATTAGCCTAATCTTTTTAAAGATGTTAATGAATATATTTTGTCAGCGAGTAGGAAATATTTATAGAAGAAATGAAATGCCTCTAAATTACACATTGTGAAGTTGAAATTTTTGATGTGTGGGGATTAGAGTTTATGGGATTGCCTTCATTTGAGAATTTATATATATTACTTGTTGTTGATTATATGTCCAAATGGATTGAATCCTTCATTTGGAAACTTATATATATTACTTGTTGTTGATTATATGTCTAAATGGATTGAAGCTGTTGTATTTGGAAATTTATATATATTACTTGTTGTTGATTATATGTCCAAATGGATTGAAGCTATTGATGTACCTAGATGCGATGCTTGGAGTGTTTCTAAATTTTTAAATCAAAATATATTTACAAGACATGGAATGTCGAGAGTAATTATTACGGATGGAGGATCTCATTTTAAGAATAAGAGAATCGAGAAATTAATTAAAAAAATATGATATTATTCATAGATTCTCTAGTGTTTATCATCCTCAGACTAGCGGTATAGTAGAGATATTAAATCGTGAAATAAAAAAAAATTTATAAAAAGCTGTAAATCCCTATAAATTGGATTGACAGATTATAAACTGCATTATAGGCATGCAAAACTAATTATAAGACTCCTATTGGAATGTCACCATATAGACTTATTTTTGGAAAAAACATGCCACTTTCCAATAGAATTGAAGCATAAAGCATTTTGGGCTATTAAGGAATTTAATTTTAACCTAAAAGATGCTGGTGAGAAAAAAATTATTGCAATTCAATGAAATTGAGGAGACTAGAAATGAAGCATATGATAATGCAAAAATCTATAAAGAGAATAAAAATATGGCATGATCGAAAGATTATTAAAAAGATGTTTGAACCTGTATAAGAAGTTTTATTATATAATACAAGATTGAGATTATTTCCAGGAAAACTGAAATCCAGTTGGTTAGTTAAAGTCTATTATTATGGAACTGTTGTTATTAAAGATCATAAAACTGAAAAGAAATTTAAAGTTAATGGGCATCGATTGAAACATTATTACGAAGGGTAGATGCCACAATTTAAAGAAATTTTTATGTTAAGTCATCCTAATTAAACAATGATATGTCGGGCTGACGATGTTAAACAAAGCATTTTGTGGGAGAACCCATATATAAATTTACACACACACACACACACACACAGATATATATATATATATATATATATATATATCTTAATATTTTGTTTAGTAAGTGTTTTATATATTTAATAATAATAATATTTTTGAATCCTACACAATTTTATATATCATAAATTAAGGCAAATATTGGTATTTGAGGAAAATTTGGAATCGAATTGAACCAAAAAATAGAGACGCAATTTTCACCTTTATCGCCGACGGCGCCCATTTACACGAGTTGTGGCGTCGACAACGTCCCAAGAAATTTCGTGCATTCAAGACGAATTTGGCTAACTTTGGCGGGATTGCACTCCTAAATAACCGTCGAGAGGTGTTTTTAAAGGCCTAAAAACTGCCTTGAACGACCAGAAACTTCCAAAATTTGAAACCCATGGCTTCCAATTCCATAAATACTTCAAGGTATGGAGTTTTCAATAGAAGAAAGTTTATCAGTTTTGACGCGCAGAGATTATACGACAAAGTCATCACGAACAATAGAATTATCAAGGAGAGAAGCTTTGTCAATCATGGATTGAGTAATCCAAGTTCACAGATTGAGAAAATCATTGTACAGAGGCGTTGGGAAGTCTTATGCTACACTACCGCTGCAATTGTTGTACCAGTGGTAAAGAAATTCTATGCTAACTTACATGGAATTATCCAATGAGTCGTCTTCGTTCGAGGTAAGGCTATATTATTTACTCCGCCTCGAATTAATGATTTGTATATGGTAGAAAGCGTGCAAATCTGTCATTATACAAATTTTATCCCAATGAGAGATATAATGCAAGATGTATATCATTTTCTGACGGATGAAAATGATAATTGGGAAATCAGAGATGAGGGATACGTTTCTCCGCTTCACTACTTAATCGAATATCAAAATAATGACATTTCTTCATCTCTGCAAAATTACTCCCTACCATGAAGATCAGCAAAGTTACAAAAGAAAGTGCAATTTTAAACTATTGCATTCAAATGGAAAAGCCCATTGATGTGGGATCGATTATTTTCAAATCTATTATGGTTATTATTATGAATGGGCCTATATATGGACTGTGGCATCCTTCTACAATTTTCTTACTCTGCAGTCAAACTCAAGTGCCATATGAAAGTTGGGAGGAAGTGTTATTACCCTGTGAGCCCATGATTCCTATTGATGACAATCATATTAGAAATGAAAATGAAGCATTAGATATTATTTTGGATCATTCATCACATGCTTCAACACCATTAATGCTACAGACAGTTGGAAGTTCAATAGCTTTGGAGAAGAAAATGAAGAAAATTAAAGGAGAACTTAAGAGTATTATGAATGCAATAGAAAATCTTAACTACCTTTTTGATCACTTAGATTGGAGGATGAAGGAGAACTTTGATCATACTGGAACAATTGAAGCAGGTTTGGTGCAGATGTTAAAGAAAAATGGATGGATCGATGAAAATTTGACTGATCAATTCCCGTACCGACCCTTCTATAATTTGTATGTCCATTACCAGTCTATGGGAGATATTAGAGGAGGAGAAAGTACTGAAGATGAAGCAGAATAATTGAAGAAGTTGGATTCTCTACTATTTTAAAGTAATTATGTTTTTAATGTGATTATGTTCGATTTACTTTGTTTTAGAACTCTTATAGCTTTAATTGTGTATAGTTTTGTGTCAGCGTTCCAGTATTGTGGCTTGATTTTGACGCTTAATTATAATTTAGTTTGATTTATGTACGTGAAAGTGTGATTAGAAGAGTGTATTTGTAAGAATTGGATTTTCATATATAAAAGTTAGTTTGGTGTTGTTTTTTAAAATACTTTGTGAATTATTTTAAGTTGAGAATTAGTGTTCGAACAAATTAATTAGACTTTGGAGTGAATTGAAAGAAAGTTGAAAATTGCAAAAATTAAAAAATTGAATTTTTGGCCACTAGCGCCGACGGCGCCAGTATGGGCGCCAACAGCGCCCTCGACCCGAAAGTACCCAAATCCCTTAAAATTCACAATTTGCACAGTAAAAACACCATTTTTACCCTTTTGGTCACCTTCAACCTCTGGCTTGTGCACCTAGGGCTTACTATTGCTTAGATTTGAGGCGATTTTAAGGCAAAAGAAATTCAGATTTCATCTTCTCTTGATAAGAGCTATACTTTGAACAAAAAATTTTTGATTTCCACCAAGGATTTATCTTACATTGCCAAGATCCGAAATTTTGAAATTTTTTGAGAAAATTTTGAGAAAATCCTTTGGTGAAGAACTCTTACTTAGTAGATTTAAGTTTAAAACATTCCACATTGTGATTTTTGAAATTTTGGGATTTTATTTGGATTTTATCAAATTTTCTTAAATTACCATGGCACCGAGAATGAGCAAGGGAAAGAGGAAAGTGGATTTTGATGATAAAAAGTTTGTCAACTACAAGGCTAACATTTGTTTCAATAATTTGCTTGCAACTAAGAAAGTAATTTTGGATCGAGCATTAAAAAATCTGGGTGGAGAAGTCGAAAGATTAATCGTTCCTCGACAGTGGGAGAATTTTTATTACTTTACTGCCAAGGCTATTATTGGTATAGTGATGGAGTTCTATGCCAACTTAAAGGAAACTTCTGAAGACTACATTTTTATTCGTGGGAAAATGGTAGAATTTAGTCCAAGAAGAATTAATGAATTTTATCAATTAGAGGATGTGTATAACTGTCAGTACAAATCATTTTCTGCTACAAATGAAGTCTTAGATGAAGTTATTTCTTTTCTTATTGACGGAAGAGGAGCTTGGAATGTGAAGAATAATGTTAAGATAAACTTCCCTCTTTCTATGTTAAATGTAGTATCTAAGGATTGACATTATTATATATCTGCTAGAATGATACCAACAAATCATCATAGCGAGGTTACTAGAGAATTTTAATCATTAAATATTGAATAATGTAGAATTTAGAATTAGAGAATGCATGAGGTGAGAGGTTGGCTATATCAATAGGTCATTTGAGATTTTAGGCATAAAAAAATTCAAAAGGTGAAGCCTTGGTTGTCTTTGAAATAGTACCATTGTATGCAAATTTTGAGATAGGTAGATGCAAGTCTCAATTTCCTAAACTCTTTCCTACAAGACAACTTAAAAGATTTACTAATGTTCATTAACTGTCTCGATCTGACCATTTGTTTGAGGATGAAAGTAAAAAAGAGAAATTTAATTGTGCCTAATAACTTCCAAAGAGTCTTCCAAAAATATGAAACAAATCAAATAGTGATATCACACACAATGGACGAAGGTAGGCCATGCAGTCATATAATTTCTTTAAAGAATAATCTAGCAATGTGGGAGTGTGGCAAGAAATGGGCCATCTTTGAGAAGCGATGAAATACAACAAATATGTTCTCATCTCCTTGAGTTGTGCAGAGTAATCCTAAGATAGAAGTCAATGAAGAAATCTTCTGAAGGCCTATAGGGTACTTACAATTCAACTTATTGACCAAATTTTTATTTAAATGGTTTTGACTTGTTTACATGTCAAACATTGGGCTACTAATTTTTTAACATCTCTCTTAATTGAAAGAAAAAAATTGACTTTCTATTAAACAAATGGTCTGATAATTTCCAAATGGCCAACTATTGCTCCATAATGCAGCTCAGAGATTAAAAATTCTCTAAGTAAAGCTCTGAAAATATAAAGTTGTTTCCCCTTATATAAATATTCATTGATAATAAAGAATATACTTTGAAGAGACAAAAGCTTATCAATATTTTTCATATAAATTAAATTAAAGTTAAAACACGTAGGGTACTCATCTTTGATCCGATCAAATCCTAAAAACTTTAGTTCCATAGAGCTTTTAGTTGAAATCACCCTAGATAAAACATCAGTAGGTTTATTTTCAATTCCACGTTTATGCTTGAAAACAAATGAATAATCTTGCAGGAATGTAACCCATTTAGCATGTCTATGGCTTAGCTTTCATTGATTATTAATGAATTTGAGGGCATAATAATCTGAGTTAAGAATGTTCCCTTTATGTAAGGGAAAATGATGAGTGTCTCAAAGATTCAATGACAACATAAAATTCTCTAACATATGTCGAATATCGTTGTTTTTCCTTATTCAATTTCTTATTAAATAAAGCTACTAGGCAATTTTCTTAATTTAAAATTCCATTAATTCCAATGTCAAAAGCATCAAAAGTTACCTCAAAACCTTTAGGGAAGTAGACATTATTAAAATCTTAACCTGATTATAGGCTTTTTGAGTCGCACAAGTCCAATGAAATTTCTCTAATTAAATAATATTAGTGATAGGGATAACAACTGTACTAAATCATTTGATGAATCTCCTATAAAAAATAGCTAGACCATGAAAACTACGCACATTTGTGAAATTCTTACGTGAAGGCCAATCTAAGATTGCCTAAACTTTGGAAGGGCCAACCTTGATTCCAATAGTTGAAACAATAAATATTAAAAAAATCACCTCGGGTTGTAAGAAGAAACACTTATTCAAGTTGATGTACAATTGTTCTTTCCTAAGGAATTTAAGTACTTACCTATGGTGTTCAAAATGGTATGTCTCACGGGATAAAAATTATGACATCATCAAAATAAATAACCAAAAATTTTCCTATAAAAGGTTTTAGCATAGTATTCATTAATGTCATAACTATAATTGGAGCATTTGAAAGTCCAAAAGGCATCACAAACTATTCATGGTCCATCAAGCGTTTAAATGCAATTTTCCACTCATCTCCTGATTGAATTCTAATTTGGTGAAAACCACTTCTTAAATCAAATTTAGGAAAAAAAACTGTTCTTAAGATTAAATCCAACATGTCATCCAGCCAAAAAAAAAAAAGAAAGCTATACTTGATAGTGATCTTTTTAATAACCTGACTATCAATACACATCCTCCATGTACCATCTTACTTTGGGGTTAGCAATGCCAGAATTACACAAGAGCTAAGACTTTCTTAAACAAATCCATTCTTAAGTCATCGACTTATCTTTTTAATTCAACATGTTTAGTGTGGATTATTTGATTGTGGGGAAGTTTGGAGAGTTGTGAACCAAAGATTAAGTCAATTACATGATGAATGGACCTAATAGTGGGTAGCCTATCATGTAATCCATTAGGTGCAACAACACTAAATTAGGCGAATCACATTAGATTCAGGTGTTACTTCCGTCACATGCAATAAATGTATGAAGGGAATACATAAAATTCTTTTTTTTATGCTTCCAAATCCAACATTTTTATGTTTAGGATTGATGGAGTAGGCAAGGTGTTGGAATCAAGTTCATAAATGGTAATTTCAACTGTAACAATAGGATTTCCTACAATCGAGCATAATACCTTTCTTCAGAGTGGGTTTAGGTCGTAGATCAGAATTGGTTTTATGAGGTGAAATGGTAGGTTCCTTTTCTAAAAGTTTGACATGAATAAGCTTAATTTTTCTATTATTATGTTTAATAATATAAGTATTTTATGTACCATAATAGATTACATTCAAGTCATATGATCAAGGTTTACCTAATAAGATGTGAGCATATCCATAGAGAGGACATCACACCATATTTTATCTTCAAAACTATTAATTTTTATAGGAATTTGACATCTAGTTGTGATGGGTAGAGATGTATGATTGACTAACCTAATATGGAAAAGTTCAGGACACAGTTCAGTCTTAATTTTGGCTCCAGTAAAGGCATGGGCTGAGATGACATTCATTGCAATTCATCAATAGCTAACCAACATCTTCTCTCTTTGCAAACAACATGCATACTTAAATTATTCTTTCTCTACAATCCTTAGTTTCATTTTTTTGTAACAATTAAACATCTCATTTCATTTATTGGAGGGTCATTAAAGAATTCAAGGTCATCATCACAAAGAAGTGTATCATCATAAACTTCTTCTATGTCATAATCTACAGGATTTTCAATTGCATCAATGAAAAGAATTTGAACGTTATTATTTTTTGACGTGCCATCGATAGAAGTTTTGGGATATTAGGTTTGACTAATAGGTTGAGTGGCTTTGACAACGGATCTATGTGATAAATTGGAATGTGTTTGTCCTTTTAATATTAAAATAAAGGTGAATTTCTTTTGATTTTCTATCAACAAAGCATAGTGGAAGGCATCTTATAGGCTTTGGGGGTCAAATAACTCAACTTCATTCTTAAATTTCACCATAAAACTAATTACAAATTTATTGGCCAATTGCCAAACGATGTCAATGAAGTCAATCCTAGCATTTAGGTCTTCAAAAGCATTCAAGTATTCAGTCACGGGAAGACCTCGTTGACTTAATACCAATAGCCCATATAAATTTTTATCACAATGTCTAGGACAATTTTTTGTTCTTAAAATCTTCATTTTAATCCAAGTGAGAGTATTCCTTCATAACTTTCATTCTTTAGCTAATTTATTATTCCAATAAATTTTAGCATTATCAGTCAATATCATTTTGGCAAATAAAACTTTTGATAATCATCCATCTTATACCAATAAACAAAATCATCCATTTGGACTAACCAATCTAAGAACTTATTATGATCATGGGTTTCATAATATGATGGAGCTTCAACTTCAATGGTCCTAGAGAGATATTTAAAGTCATTATTATACGATAAGAATGATCGTTTCTACCTCCATTTTTAAGATTAGGTTGTCTTCTATGAAGTTGGTCTTCTTCAAGCTCTAAGTATGAATCATTTTCTTTTGACGATGAATATGAATTTGGATAGACAGGGTGACAGGAGCTTTATTATTTTAAAGAAAGATATATAATTGTTTACACTTGATCTTTTAAATTTTGCATTTGAATTTTAGTCACCTCAAGTAAATTCCTATTTATAGTATCACTTTCATGAATCATAAGTTCTAATGAATCAACCATTTGAGTTAAATTTTCAATTTGATCTTTAAGAAATTAAATTTGGTAGCATGATGTTTTTTTTTTATGAACAGAGATGAGAGGGAAAAAGCCAGAGATGAGAGAGAAAATGAAATAAAAGTGCAAAAATAAAGAAAATCTTCAGTTACATGAACTTGTAGGTGATGAGGGGGTACAAAGACCACTTACATCCCAAGCTCTTCTTAGACAATTTGAGCCTTTTAATAGTCCTTTTCAACCTCAAATACACTAACCTTTATACATATAAACTCTTCCTCATGAAATTTTAAAAGCAATTTGCTTAACTCTACAAATCTCAAGACCTTAAGATGACAAAGCTCTTCAAGTTCTAACATAATAAGGAACTAGTTTACCATAAAAAGTACAACAGAAAACTTAATATTTTGATCGCATCATGGTAAGTTATATTTTCTTTATGTGGAACACTCCCTTCACAAAATTTACACTCGAGATAGTTTAGGGATAAGTTCACGTAAGGGATGTAAGTTGAGCTTTATAGTGGAGCTCGCTAATTACTTCATGCTTGTTGGAAGTGCAAGCTATTAAAAAAGAAATCTGTCGTTAGGAGAAATTAACTAACCTCAAACTTTTTGAACTCAAAAGCTCATATAGACAATTCTACCGCAAAGAATTTCTTCTTATTTGTCCAAAAGCTCTGACCAAATCAGCTCATTCTCAAATTAGTTCGAATACCAGAAATGATGAAGGTGGGTGAACTTTTGATGAGCTAAAGTACTAAAATTTGTTATTGATGTTTGGTTTAGGTCTAAAGACGATCTAAAGATTTTATTGGATTGTTAAGAGATTTAGGAGGGAATGGTGGCCAAAATACCAGGAATAGTCTGAATTAGACTAATTTAAGCTGATTTGAAATCTCTTTTGAAAAATTGATTAAGATTGAGGAAATGCCTAAAAATGATTAATGGTGGTTAGCTTAGGATGTTTAGTTATGATCTCGAGTAAATGAGTGATTTTAGATTTGTTTAAAAGTGCTAAAAGTTAAGGGAAGAAGACTACTTCTTAATATGCTCTTGCTCAACCGAGAGCTATGAAGATTAATTCGGAATGGTTGCGAACTTTGATTGTTGATTTGTTGATATTATAAAAGTTAAGGATGTGGATGAAGAGGGTAAAGAATTTAGGATCAAGTGTTATGGAGGATTAATCAATAATTTGATAAGAAAACAAAGATAAATATTAAATCTCACTAAAATAAAGACAGCAATTGAAGCCACCAAACACTAAGTAACAATAAATAATATGCACTCAAATATTTTCATTCAACAATTGCTAAAATATCATTACATATTAGCCTTATTTACAGGGACTACAATGTTAAATAAATAAATAAATAAATAAAAAGGAAATTTTGAAGAATGATAAGCAATCATTAGTGAAGAAAGTTGTTAATCAGCTTCCTAATTTATTATTATTATTATTATTATTATTATTATTATTATTATTATTATTATTATA
>JXCR01148681.1:102029-133626 GCA_002079205.1 Phalaenopsis hybrid cultivar | reverse complement strand
ACATTAGGAGTGGTTGGAGGCTCGTATAATAGCCTCTAGGCTCATATAATAGCCTCTGGCCATTTCTTTATATATATATATATATAACATATCAAATGTTTCTTCATACTGTCATTAATTTTTATTTTCATCAAAATGAAAACAGGAAATTCAGATATTGAATTGAGAAACTTCATAAAGATGGAATTAAAAAATTTTCTAATTTCAATTATGCAAAATTGTCAGCATAAGGTGTGATACAAGAACCATACCATAGTGACAAACGCTTAAAATCATGTAATTACTGATAAAACTGTACCAAAACTTCCAGAGCAACAAAAAAAGAAACAAGAAAAAAAAAATCAATAGTTTAATATCATAAACTATATTTTCTTTTAAAATATTTCCATTTTATAAAGAACCATGCAACATAAACTTACAAAGAAATCACCCTGCTAAAGATAATGCAAGAACAAATTATTGCACTCTCAATAAAGCAAAAGATATTACATATAGTAAGCTTTAGTAATCCAATACCAATATACCATTCCCAACATCATCATAATTATAATTATAAATTCGGCACCATATAAATCATCACTATCCTGATACATTATATCTCAAACAATTATGGTTATAAGAGCGTTATTAAGTGTATAATGTGAAATTGTAATGTTCATACTTATAGGCACTAATGTCTAGTATAAATGAAATTTATCAAATTTGCGGTACTGAATAGCATAATTGTAATCTCCTGTATGGATTAAACCTGAAACAA
Source organism: Phalaenopsis hybrid cultivar (assembly GCA_002079205.1). Taxonomy (NCBI): domain Eukaryota; kingdom Viridiplantae; phylum Streptophyta; class Magnoliopsida; order Asparagales; family Orchidaceae; genus Phalaenopsis; species Phalaenopsis hybrid cultivar. The sequence continues at coordinate 132,869 of JXCR01148681.1, read as the reverse complement.
ATGATTTACAAAGGTTCTATAATAGAGGTAATATCTAGTAGAGATTAAAGCAAGGAAGCTTTTCTCTCTAGCAGTAATATTATAAATTTGCTAGCTTGTGGCGTCTTCCCTTTTCCTTTATGTAAGTAAACTGTTCAGTCATTTGATAAGATATTCTACTTAAAAAAGATAGGAAGATTTACATACAAACCACTCAATTCCTATGTATTTACATATCTAACACCTAAACTTCATTTTTTTGCATATATGCCGCGTTACCTATGCATGAGAAGGCGTGTTTCAGTTCTTATAAGTTAAAATAATGATATTTTTTATATGAAATGAAAGATTTGGGTGGTATAATGTAAAAAGTAAAGTTTAGGCGTTAGATATGTAAATACATAGGAATTGGGCGGTAAGTATGCAAATGCCCCAAAAAGATATTAGAACATGAGAAAGAGTCGCAAAGGGAGCACATAAACCAAGCATTATAAACTAATAACTTCTTTATTTATCAACAAATTCAAAGACCAAATAAGCTCAAAGCCCAGCGAACGAATCAACACAACCTTAGAAGTTCAAATAAAATGATGAACATAAATGTTAAGAATTTAGTTGATGCTTTAAAAAGAGGTCTCAATTGATTTAAACGAAGCAAGAAAATCAGCCCAATTTCAACAATCATTCAGGCAAGGCTGCATATTGCATCTTCTATTAGTAAGTTTAAATAACAAAATGTTAAATTTTAATCTCCAAGAAAATTGTTACATAAGGGGAAATAACTCCAATTGCTAAACAACAAAAGAAGATGCTTAATAATGATTTAAATATACTTAATTCATTAATAAAAAAGAGCCTTTGTCAGTCCAAAGCAAGGATTATAAAGGTTGAAGCTTGCTAATGGTAATTTATATAAGTTTGTGATTTTGAAGAGCAAGACAAGTTTTTTACAGAATCCAATATATCAAAATTATGAGAAAAGAAACAAGTTTCAGTTCTAATCATGGCTGAGAAAAACATATCCCAACTGGTGAAAATCTCTCAATAAACAATACATACTATATTAGATTCAAAAATAGAATTTTACATTAAAAAGAAAAGAGCATAAATGAGTGCCTACCTAAAAGACGAGAAACAGGATAGTGCTCTGGAAACTTTATATCAGTGATCCCATCCAGAGCGTATATTTCCCTGTAGAAGGTCTCCATTGCTGTGATTGTTTCCGGCTCTGGAACTTTGGAGGCCGCGTGAATCCACAGCCGACCTTCAGAAGAAAATTTTTANTTTCCGGCTCTGGAACTTTGGAGGCCGCGTGAATCCACAGCCGACCTTCAGAAGAAAATTTTTACAAAAAAAAGGAAGAATTTTAACAACCACTCCAATTTTAATTAGAAAACCTAAAATCCTCGTCGGTAGTAATTAGGGCATCCAACATGANCTGTGATTGTTTCCGGCTCTGGAACTTTGGAGGCCGCGTGAATCCACAGCCGACCTTCAGAAGAAAATTTTTCCAAAAAAAGGAAGAATTTTTAACAACCAATCCAATTTTAATTAGAAAACCTAAATTCCTCCTCGGTAAGAGAGAAAATAATAGAGCAAGCAAAGCGAACGCACCTGTGATTGGAGGACGCCATGATCGACCTTCGATTCGCTTGATGCCGTGGATCAAGAGAGAAGCCCAGGGCTGATGCATCGTCAGACATGGATTCCGATACTCACCGGCTCTGCGGCCGCTGCCGCCGCTGCTTTTTCCGTTCATCTTTCCACCGCGAAACCAAAACGAAGAAGACTTCTGAGGGGCTCTTCAATGGATATTTAAAGGTGTCGAAGACTCTGATAAGGAAAGATCTCGATGCTGGAAGGGGAAGATTGCAAAGATGCGGAAGTTTTAGATAGGAAATTTTTGAACTTCCTTGTAATCTCAATATTAGTGGGTTTTTATTAGTTTAAAAATTTTATTTTTTTACTTTTAAAACTGTATTGTAACTGAAACTCTTTTTTCATGTACGGATATTAAAATTTTGCGATTTTAGATGTTTTGGATTGTTTTTTTGTAAAATCTGAGGGAAACATACGGTGTGACATCATAATTATTACAATTGTTTAAGAAAAAATATTATTATTCGTTTGTAATGTATTAATCTTAACATGTACTTTGTAATATATTGTGTTGAATTCAGAATTATGGAGGAGATGCACTAAAGAAATTGAATGTAAAGAAGGAAATAGCAGAAAGAGCACATTAATGGTCTGTTTGGGGCAGCTGTAACTTTTCCAGCTTATCCAGATAAGCTGATTATTCTGATAAGTTTTTGGTCAACAGTTGATCCAGATAAATTGTCGGACTGTTTGATTTGTGCGTTTGAAAAACAGTCGATTCTGCATACATGACTAGTTTGCCTTGTTTTAGATAAGTTGTTTGGTTTGTGCGTTTTGAAAACAGCTGTTTTGTAAATTTTTTTAGGTGAACGAACAATCTGACACGCAAAAGTTGTAATGTTTTCAACAAAACTGCAATATTTATCCCCTGGATATTTTAACACCAATTAAACTCTTTCAGACTCATTCGACACATACAGACCACCCAAAAATTGTTATTTGCAAATCTATCAACATTCTTAATTCAATCATATAGGGAAGATAAAACTAAAGATTTATGTATTCATAGAAGTAAAATTTACTCATTTCCCAATCACATAAAGGGGAGTTGCACTCACACACATGCATATAGCGAGGGAGGGAGGGATTCATGGAAATCGTAAAAGTAAAATTTGAGATGTTGAATGTTATTCTTGGAAATGCAACATAACATTAATTTATTGAAAATGTGACAAGTTCAAAAAATTAAAGTTCAAATGTTAAGACATGTAAATTCAAAATAGTTGAGTTGTGTATATGTAAAACTGCCAAAACAAATTCTAGAGACAAAAACACATTATTGTGTGGGAAAATGTTTAAGCTTCTACAAAATACTTATAATATAAAATAATCAATTCTTCTGCATTTACATATCTCACACCAATGCTTTACTTTTCACATTTATATCACTCAAAAATATACAATAACATGGAAGAAGCACAATTACATATAAAAAAGTTAAATACATCGTCACACACTAATATAGAGTATCATGAGACCTAAAAAAAGGAAAAATAACATGTTAAAATTACAAGAAAAAAATATCAATATTGACTTTAAAATGTAGAAGCATATCATGACAAATGTTGCCCGGTTTTGACACCCCAGAACCTCGAGCAAATTTATCCAACTGGGAAGCACTCGAACCACAAGCGAAGTTCTCAAGTTGTAAAACTGTCAAACTCCAAGAAGCGATATTTAGTTGGGATATTGTAGAAACGCATGTACTGTCGGCCCATCTGAAGAACTTCCAGTCTTCCGGTCCATGATCCCACCGCGGGCACCTGTAGAACTCTCGTCTGTAGCTATGTTGTTGACGTGATATTGGTAATAAGGACAACAGTCCGCAACGACATAGCACTCGCTCTGATTTTCCTGAAAACTTGTAGCTCATCTTACTACAATTGTGAAAGATAAAATAAACCGGTCAAGAAATTACATGAAATAAAAAAATAATCGTTAAAAATAAAATAACAAGAATAGAAATAAAAACCCAGTTCGATTTTGATATTAGAATATAAAAAAGGAAGGTTTATATACATGTCAATCAATTTCTACATATTTACATATCTAACATGAAATCATCTCTTACAAAATATATTGTTGAATTGAAACGTATCAAGATATAAAAAAAACATTTATGTGAAAAGTATCCCACAAGCAAAAACAAATCGAAAGAAAGGGTTTTTAGCCGCCTTCATCAATGTTCAATGCGGGAACCAAAAACCTGCAATACAAAGTAATTCATAATATGTGCAACAGTTGTAACTTTGTGTAACATTAATATATTAAAGCAGTGGTTGCCTTTATAGACATGGGTCATCCAAGCTGCTTAGTCACCCAACATGTGTAACATTTGTACTAACAGAATAAAGGTCACCCCCATGTTTGCAAGCAGTGTATGAATCCACAAATGTATACCCAACCCACTGAATTCAAAATAAAGAGGTTAAAAACAAAGCTTCACGGATGTAGTTGTTAGCAGTTATAAAAAAGGGATCTCATAACCTCTCTTTCCAATGCCTCTACGCATGCGCATTTCATAGTTATGTACTTCCATCCAACCACTATATGCCAAAAAAGTTAATTTTTTTCCCCCAAAAAAAATAAAAACTTTAGTTACAAAAAATCAAATCATAATTATGTGCTTTCATAGCTTTACAATGGGTAAATTATCCACCTGATATTGTAAGCTTCTAATGCACAATACTAAGCATTATGATAGAAATGGTTATTAACGTACATTCACTATCAATAGAGTTCATTTGAATATTAAGCTCATGTTACATTATGAGGCAAATCATGTTTTCTTCTCTTACAAGCAATCTCAAACTACCAAAAGTGTGGAAACAATGGCTGTCTCCACACTGGGTAGTTTATAATAAGCATTCCATTCATTGGCTTTCAAAGATTGTGAATTCCATTCTTTTTTCCTCAAGCTAAGGTATAAACTAGCTGGTGCTCACCTCTAAAGCAGTGGTTGCCCTTGAAGTCATGGGCCATCTGAGCTGCTTATTCACCATGGCACGTGAACAAATAATTTGTTTGATATATAAATAATTTTCTAAGAAATAATATGCTTCATATATAAAATTTTCAACATCATATATAAAACAACTCAATGTAATTGTAGGAATACAAAAAATGATATGTTCTCATTTCAAATACATATCTTTCAGAAAGGTAATTCAAAATAAACCCTGAAATTCATACAGCTACCTGAAATAGGTGTTCTGCTGCCAAATGTTTATTCTCATCACCAAATTTTCCCAAGCAATGCCACATCTATACTGCAAAGAAGACATAAATTCCATGACACATAACATCATTAAACACATTTAGTGTTGCCAAATGTTTATTTAAATCTCCAACTCTATAACCATTCTCATTCCTAAAATTAAACACATTTACTGTTGGATATGACCTTACTTTCCCAATTCCAGGTACAGTAAAAAACACATTTAGGGACAGTTGCATGTGACACATAATAGAAAGATTACTCACAAGGCTAAGCAAAAAATCATCAGAGCAAGATATGTGTATGTATGCAGTTGCTAAATTTTTCCTTTTAGAATATACTGAATGTGGGGTTTTGTACATTTTGTAGCATGAAGAGTCCCAAATTTGAAACAAAACTGACAATAGAATTCATGAATAGCAGTCTATATAGCATTAGTGGCTGCTCTAACCACTTTTCAGACAGAAAATGACAAATGAGTACAACTATATGTGTAACAGTTATATTGAAATATGAAATTCAAATCTGCACCTTATCAATTTCCATAATAAATGAATAAATCCACTTCCTGGTATTCGACCATCCAATTCTTTCCAGACACGGTGGGGAAAATGACACAGCATACCGCTACACTCATTACAATGTTACAGAGTAAAATAATTATAAAAAACAATGAATTACATATTCAACATTTCTAATAATATGAAACATGTTGTGTTAAACTAAGCTGCTCCCTATACTTTGCATTAGGCTTCTTAATATTGAAGAAAGGCTTCTTAATATGCTTTTACAAAAGCTTTCTAGCATGCTCCTGGACCTAAAGACTGGAAAAGATATACCCCTAAATAATTGACAACAAGTCAACAATATAGATTACTATCATATTTGAAGCTAGAAGATAATATGGTCATATGGTCCAATGGCAGGAATAAATTGGCCATTTTGTTATCCAGAGATCACATTATATAGAACATGTTAAAATCAAATCACCATGATCTTAATAATGGTCTTTAAAGTTAAGATGTAAAAAAAAAAGGTGTTAAGTTACAACAAGAAGATTGGCATGAGAGCTTTAGTTGATTCAGAGAAGTAATAACAATGGTATTCTCAGCTAAGAGAACTTTTTATAGTAGCAAACTAGCAATAACTTCCCTTCTCTCCTTCTTTTATCATGTTTTGTAAAAACGAGCAGAAAATACATCATATTTTGCAAGAAACTTTTTGCATTTTAATTTGGGGCTTTTATATACATACCACACCAAATTCCTTTGTATTTACATATCTAATACCTCGACTTTACTTTCTCAGATTTATTTCACTCAAACCTTTCATGTCATCACTAATTTAATATGAGCAAAATTGTCACCATCAATTTACTGATATAAAACAATGTTTGCATGCATCTCACTTGAAAGGTGCAACAGATTATATTGTGTTTAAACATACAAAATTTTCACAATCCCAAAAACATAGAAATGAAAACATAACAGTAAGTAGTACAAAAGATTTCTAAAATAAAAAATGACAGATTCATAAATGATTGACTGATGTCATCCGCTATTTGTGCTCGCAAAACCGTAATCTCTGATGCATCTTCACCGTCTCGAGTGCATGCATCATGTGAATCAATTTCTTCCAGTGGCATGATATTTTCCACATTGTATTCAAATGCTTCAAGTGGGATATGATGCAAAATATTTTCTACAATGGTGAATTATGCATCCGATCTTGAGTGGTGTCGTCGAATGAAATTATGTAGTGTCACAGTGCCCGCTACTATCTGTACTTGCTTCGAAAATGGGTAAGCCGACATATTATGTAATATAACCCACTTCTTTTTCCACATTTTGAAAGCTCTTTCGATTACGCCGCGTAAGGAGGAGTGCCTTTTGTTAAATAATTTTTTTTGTTTTGTGTTACCCCGCTTGATCTTTCAAATTTGGTGTTATGGTACTTCGTATCTACACACAAAACTCGGTAGAGATCAAACCGACTAAGAATTACCTGATGATGGTTTCTGATGAATGTTTGAATTGCTTCATAGCTCCTCTAATAGATTCATTCTGATATAAGATCTATAGGGTTATTATCATCATTTCCCTTGTCATTGTTCTTGTTGAGCCGTGCAACTCATGAAGGCTCCAGAGTTCATTAAGCACATCAAGAAATATTTCTTTTGTCATACAAAACATATTGGAGAACCGTGTGAGGTGGTGATACACCTAAAATATATAATGTTTATATACACATTTTTATACATATTTTTTAGATATTACACTTTAATTAAAGGTATTTGTGTATTTTTCTTGTAGATACTATCAAATGGATGGAAAATACAAAAAAGAGTGAAAAATGGTCAAATTTGGAGAAAAAATAAACTAGCGCCCAGGATTGGCACCTAAGCCCCAGAGCATCCGCGCCTATGCGTTAAGTAGCTTGTGTTTAAGCGCCAAAGTTAGTTACTTGAATAAATATTAATTTGAGTGGGATTTTGAAGAGGTGTTTGAAGTAATCCTTGGTAAAAATATGAGAAATAGCCCATTGACACAAAAAATTATTCAATTGGCTTATGAGAAGGCAACTTCTGAAAGAATCATTGAATGGAGACACCTTTTGAAGAGACACCAAAGCACCCATTGAATTTTTATAAGAAAAGACAGATTTTCCAAAGAAGGGGGCCAACAACCAACCATTAAAATTTACCACCGTCGCAGCCGCCGCCACTGCCGACAACCTTTACTTTATTTTATATTATTTTGAGTGTTAGTTTGTATTGTGAGAGAAGGAAGAGAATTCAAAGAAACTTTAAGACATTTGGTGGAGAGAATTTGAGATAAGTGTTTGTCGTTGTGACTACACTTGGTTTTTAATTTAGATTTCTTGTTTGTGTGCATGATTTCTACTTTTAAAATCATGTGTGGTTGTGTTTTTTCTGTGAATTCTGAGTAATTTTCTTTATTTTTTTCCTTAAAATGATAAGTGATTAAATGTTTAAAGAAAATTGTGTGAAATATTAGACTTCAATGTTGGGAGAACTTGTGATGATTCAAGACATTGCACTTCATTTACTTCTTGATTTGACCAATTAAGATGTTAAAACATGTTGTGTGAACATGTAAGATCCGAGATGGTATTGTCTTAATCAATAAATGGTTGAAATCACCTATTGATTTCATGAATGAGAATGTAGTTCATGGGGTTGAGTGCAAATAAATAGGGAAATATATTTTCAAGAGTATAGAATTAGAGGACTTTGGAGTGGCAGTCTAAAGCCCCCAATTTGATTTATAATTTTAGGTTTTGATACAAAATGTTAGCCCCCAGGTGGAGGGAGAAGAGAGAACTTCAGAGTGAGAGTTAGTATCTTCCCTGCCTAGCCGGTCTTCAAGACTATTCAAACTATAGATTAACCATTATTTTTTATAGCATCTCTAGTAAGGGTAAATAATATTATTGTTTCTATTTGACACAAAATATTTAGTATAATTCCATAACTGAATTTCTATGTTTATCACCGATTCATGATAAGGGAAAAAATATTTTACTTATATTGCCTTCATCTTGTAAGTATTTTAGTTAAGTTAATTAGTTGTTTACTTTATTTTCAATTATAAAAAATTACAAAAAGAATCAAATTTTTATTCCTATTGTAGCATCTTAACTTTGAGCAAGAATATATATTGCTGAGTATTTTGTTTTCTAAAACTAATCCTTCCTGTGGGTTCAATATTCGAGACTTAATCAGAAAGCTTTATATTACTTGATAACTATATGTTTACTTGTGTAGTATCTCATATGGAAATATTATAAATATAATCGCATATATCACATTTTACATCTCTATATATATAGAAAGTCGGGATCAGGTGGCCCGACAATAACTCACCTACTCATCTATCCTCAATCTGACTCGACGCCATACAAAGAGTTTGGTCGACGCATGTAAGATAGTAATAGTATAATAATGTAATGATTAGTGTAACTTTGTAGGTGTGGTTAACTTGTTCTTCATCCACACTACGAAATACGGACAAGGATAATTTATAAGCTTGATAAATAAGAACATCAGAAAATTGTGGTGAAATATAGATTGTACAATGATATAAAACAAAATCATTGCAAAGTGGAATATAAGACACGGTATTGTACCACCATGAAAAAAAGGTAAAGTGTCCATGACAGAAATATCAAACAAAAATATAGAAAATAAAATACATAATATCTTAAACAGTCAATCATCCATGAAAGAGCGTAAGCATTTGAGTTGGAATTCCGGTTCCAACTTTATAAAAAAATTGTCTTATGGTTGGGTCTCATAACAACTTAACGTAATTTAAATAATCTTTTGTTTCCACCTTAACATGAGGATATGTATTGAGAACTTGGAGACATTCCTCAATTGAGTTGTCCTACGAGGGAAAAGACCTTGCTTTGCAGGTTCCAACCTGTGAGTCAATGGTGCTTTTGATGAATGCGACTCCTTTTTTCTTTTTGTCCGCTCTGAGACGCTTTGAAACACTTGTCGATTGAACATCTGTGTGGACTTGGCTGAGACTTTCTCCTGACTCACCTATTTGCACGGTTTCCATGTGTTGTGGTAAACCGACAAATTCGTGCTCATTTGGGATAAATGCATGAGCTCATGTTGCAAAAACTCCAGTGAACATGACATCCAGCTTCTCCTCCAAAACTGGATCAATGCCACTAAATTTGAATTTTTTGGCTGACGGCACTGTCTGAAATAGATTAAAAATTTTATTAGTGAAATTTGATGCAAGATGAGTAATACTAGATATTTATTTACGTGTAGTTTCTCAGCCCACCAATCATTTAGTACATCAATTGTCCACTTTATTGGTTCCCAACATAATCCCGTTGATCCCCTTTTAAGTTCGTTTCATAATTTTTAATCTTTTTTTAATTGATTCCACTTGTTTTTCAGTTTCATCTGATTGTAATCCCTTTCGGTCAGTTCCCATAAGATTTTGCCACACTTCTTTGTTAAAATAGGTGGTGAGCCAATTTCCCGCCTCGACCTCCCTCAGTCATGTATCACAAAATATAATAGTGATATTTATGTCCCACATGTTTGATGATCCGACCTCTTTAGCTTTACTCATTGCATTTTGTCAGATTAACGAATAAACTCAAAATATTTCTTTTCATAACAATAAGTGTCCCAACAGAAAGATAAATAATTTTGGTGGTAGACATGTGAATGCAAATTAAAAATATTTTTAATATACAAAAATGTAACGCAATTTGATCTTTTTAAGGGATAATGTATGTAAAAGAGGATAGATGAAGTATAGCCATAAATTCCTAAATCTAAAGCATTAATAAGAAAGTGACACTTCCCAAGGTTTGCAAATTTCATTTCTCTTTGAATGAACAACCAAATTTTGACCAACATTCACCAAATAATATTGATCAAGCATTAAAAAATATGTTCTCTGTTTATTTTAATTTTTTTTTTGCAAACAATGGAATTGAAAAAAAAAAACAATACTTCCTCTCATCAAAGCCGCATTAACCATAACCAAACTTCGGAATGCAAAGGAAAACAAAATTCATTTTACTCTTCAAAAGTCTTCTTAATGATGGAAATATGTTTATTTGGAGATTTCATTATTTGGACATGGCATTGTGATGCTAAATAAAAAACGTTGAGATGTTGTATTGACACCCATAAATGTATATGTTTGATAGCTAAAAAAATGACATGGGTACTTGATTTGTAAATAACAATGTTTCTTGTGCTCTGTATGTAATTTTTTCTTTAAAATTTGGATCTTTGTTCCAACTTCTATTATGTATAAATTCATATAACAATTATTGGCATAATAAAATTGTAAAATAACTTAGTTTTTTTTAACTATTATTCTTATTATTTATTATTTAACTCGCTCATTTCACTTAAATTATCATACTAATGAATGAATTTTATCACAATTATCTAAATGCATCTTGATTTGGTGATAGCTTGAGAAGGCATTCAGAAAGCTCATCACTGAATATCCAACTGTCGAGTTCACCAAAGCTTCAATGCATGAGAGAGTGTTGTTTTCTTTTATCATACTAGGTTGGGATTAGAGAAGTTCGAGCATATCCACCATGTCCCATTTGAAATTTGGATCATGACCACATTAGAAATTCAATATAGCTGCATCACTTCTTTGATGAAACTATATCCTCAAGTAACTTCTAGACCTCATGTAGAATAGGTCATCAAATATCACAAAAACTACTCAAATCATGTATTCATGCATAACCTTAGCCTAGCATCCAATATATTTGTATACTCCCTCAAAGTGGAAGCTATATATCCATCACACACTTATATTGATCTTGCCTTAGGATGTTCAACTTGGCTGGTAAATTATCTNCTGTTTACTGAGCAAGAGGATATTTTTATTTTATTTTTGTGAATTTTCTACACAAAGATATGGATTTTTTAATTTTAGGAGCTATTTTCTGATTTTATTAAATATCTTATTTATTTATTANTATATATTTTTTCTACGTAATAAAGTATATATCAAATAGCCCACATAGTTTTTTTAGCAAAGTTGCCTTAGAATGCTTTCCTCAAAGCTCATTTATTTAGGCCGACATTACCATGATTGATATGTCACTATCAAAGTAGCATAATATAAAACCCAGGATTATACGAGGGGTTGGAAGCTCCATCATATTTGAGGAGACCAAGGAACCAATAAGCATGTTTTGTTGTATTGTCGCATTCAATGGAGTCTTCATTTTAAATGATGGGGTCATTAAATTATGCCATAAGTAATGAAAAGTTGGTTGAGTAGAAGCCAATTTGCCTCAACATTCTCGACGGTGAGTATAGAGACGAGAATAATGAATGATAGGTCTCCATTAATGCTTTTTGGGCTAGCTTATTTGGGTTGATGGAGAAGTGCCTTAAGGGAAATAATTAAATATAGAGAAATAATAACAACCCAATAAGGTAATTTTTATTTTGCCTCCATCAATAAAACTAAAGAGTTGTTTAAATAAATTTGTAAAACCTTTAGAGATGAAAAATATGTGGTGTTACGCATATTCTACCATATTATGCAGCGTAAGGACAAAACTGTGTTACTTCTAATGACAAATTATATTAAAATCGTGTAGTAAACAACAAATTTATAACTGGAGTTGTAATGAAATTTTTAAGTTTGTGTATTTTTTTTTTAATTCAACAATGTAGTTGATTTAAAAGATTAAATCTATAAAATATATTTTAATATAAATTATTAATGATCTCATATTTAATAATTTGAATCAAATATAATTAAAAATATTCAAGATTAATTGATTTCGGTTAAAATGAACGATATGTTTTTTTTTAAATTAATTTTAAAATTTCCAAAACAAAGATTTCATTATCATTAAAAAAAATTATATAAAAAAAAGGAGCAATTAATACATGCCACGTGATCCCTGTATTTTTTTATTTAACACTTAGATTTAAAGTTTAATGTTTATAATACTTAAATCCTTAATTTCACAATTGATACATCAAGCACCAATCTCGAGACATGACGAGAATCTCGAGGTAATTTTTTTAGTAATGAACTTTAAGCTCCAATTAAAAATCACCATTAACCTTGATTTCAACAAACTTATAATTAGACTCAATTGCATAAATATAATGACTCAAGAGTAATTTGAGTCAAATCAAACCCAAATTGGGCTGTTAAACAATTTTTGCAAGCTTCTAATACCCAATTGAAAGATCAAATGGAATCCAAAATTGACAAGCATATAATCAAATTGATTAGAATAATCCAACAAAACCAAGATCATTCAATTTTGGCATCGTTGAGGTATGCAAATATATGTGGGATGCCATCTACACGAGGGAAAATGTTTCGGTCGTCCGATGGAGTGACCTAAATTATTTTCTTATTTGCTAAGAGGTCTGTCATAAACTATAAATAGAGCCATACACTCTTCAAGAACCGGGGATAAGACCTAAGCTTAGATGAGGCCCAAAAAGAGAATGAGCTAAAATTCAATGTTCGACATCGAAGATCCGACAAACTTTTCACACTCAAACCGTTGTCGCTCACTGCTCATTGGCTGCCGCTGACCATTGTCGGATGACATCTGCTCGTTGTAGCGAGGCACCTTGTTCAACAACAATTAACATTGCTGAGTAACAAAGCATGGTGTGGCGTTGCTTCTAACTTCTCAAAACAACGGAGCATATAAAACAACACATCATACTGAAAACTGCGCAATAATGTCCTTAGAAGATGATGTATTGAAGTTTTGATAAAGGTAACCGCCTTTGACCATTGTGCAATGAGTCATACTGCATACGAATATTGTAATTATGTGGTACTTTTTTGCACATAGTACAAAGGATTGTACTCTTACTTATCAATCTACAGTGGATTATTTATGAATGGGTTGGACCTCGCGTATTTTTTTTTCTCATTGAGTTTTCCACATAAACTTATGGTGTTTCTACATATCACTTTATTATAGAAGTGTGTGATAAATTCTCATGCAATGCTATGATGATAATTCATTAATCTACCACTGTGACACATCAATTTGACATTGTCTATGAGTAAACTCCATCTCAACACTGAAGGACTCGTGAAGTTTGCAAAACGGTCACTAACACAACACTCACAATAACAGAGCATCCCATTTCAACACTTATCATTCTAGGGAACAGTCACGAAGCCAAGGGCATTAAGCATCTGTCGCTTCCCACCCAAAAAAGATGTTATCTTGTCAGCGAAGGTGCCTTGGGTCCATCTTTAGAGAATTGAGTGCACAGGATGGAAGAGTCTTAACGCGAGATCTTTCAGCTCTTATGTGAGGCCAAGCGGTCAAGGCTTACACTGCTAGATGGGGCTTACTAACCAATAATATAGTAGCCAATAGGAAATACCCTGCTCGACCACACTCATACTAGCTCCCTCTCTATGATGGAACCCTTCTTATGCAAGATGTCGACCTTCATGACACTTCTAGTTCTACTCATCCCTCTTCAATAGATAAACTGATCAGTAACCCTCTGACACTCATGAGAAATGTTGTCATCAATTTTGATGCCCTTCCACGCCCGATATATATTTTTGATGTTATAATACTATATTTTCTAATACACATGTCCCCGTAACTCAAAACATCAAAAAAATCATTCGCGGGAGAATCATGCTAAAATTTGGCTCAATATTTGGCGAGCTTGTTCGAATGAACTTGGATGATAAAGCAGACCGCGTGAGCGTATTTGGAACTTTGATTTGCTCCAAGGAGACCACCAATATTATAGGAGTTTCATGCACAAGTCAATAATACACAAATCGATGCAAATCACTTAAAAAAAATTAAATATATATATATAAAATCACAAAAAANCCGGCAGGCCCGCCTACACAACCGGCCTCCATTTTCCTCGCGCGACAGCCGCCTCTCTTCTCGGGCTCGGTCCTGTTCGCGGATCCACGCCAGTGTCACACTCTCCGGTACCCGCATCCTCGTTGGCGTCACTCCCGGCGAAGCCTCAGCCACCGGCTTCCTCTTCATCCCCAATTGACTCGCCTGGTCTTTTTTCTTTTCTTGTTTTGGCGGTGCCCTAAGGGCTCTCTTTTCTCTGCGCCGGCCACTTCCCTCTCCTCTGGTCATATCTTCCTGAAGTCGGCCATGCTTGGTGAGCAATGCGAGGATCAACACAAGTATGACTGACTTACACCCAACCTTGTTAAGAAAAAAAATACCTTACTACTTGATTTTCCCATTTTAAACATTGAAATAGTCCAAAACAAGCTCAAAGTAAATGTGATGTGTGGCATGGTTGTCTGGTACAACTGAACCAGTTTAGTCCAGGGCAAATTAAGGGCGGCCAGCTCTCTAGGGATAGGATCTCCTAGATATCTAGGACTATATATTTGTTTTCGTTGGTGTTTAGGACTCGTGTTTTTACTGTGATTTATGACCGTCGTCGACATATCTTTTCCCTCTACGAGCCGTTTGCCGTGTTTATCCTCCCTACACCTTTCCCCCAACCTTTCTCGCATGTTCCCACATCCCTTTCCTTTTTTTCTTTGCTGTCGCCACCTTAAACAACACCTCCCACCGCTATTCTTGTTGCCCGTAGTTTTCCCCTTATTGCCAACCGACTTCTCCATCGCTGTCAACACCTTCCAGCTTGCCAGTCGACCCGCTTCCACCTTCCTGGAGGTCTAGACCCCTAGCCAACACCACCTCAATCCTAGATCCTACCCTAGTTCTAGTGCGTGCTGTTGTTTTGTTGTAATTTAAAATTTTGAAGCCAGTAATAATATTTGTTTTCCCTTCGATATTTGTTAAATTTTAGTATCATTTGATATCCAAGCTAACCCAATGCTAGTTTCATCCTGGGGTGTCCTAAACCCACAAAGCCATAATCAAATCTTCCTAACTCTAATCCTCCTTTCTTATTTTTAAACCAGCATGCCCACTTTTTTTTATGCACCCTAAATAAGTCTCGTACAACCTCATTCACCTTCCAAACCTAAACCTTAGCCACGCCACTGTGAAGGCAAGTGTCATAAGCTGACTAGGAACTTACAATGAAAGAGATGCAACAAGAAATCTATCAATTTTAGCAAAGACTTGTTGAAATTGAGGAAATGATTCATGGAGAGATCACCATCGATCGTGATAGTGAAATTCAAAGAAAAAGAGAGGAAAATCCAAATGAATTTTAGGGGATGATTCAAGTGAAGATGAGTATAGGCCATGGTGCTTTGGGATTCAATTTCATAGGAGTTGAGGGATGGATTGTTTTGGAGGACATGGAGATATGGAGGTAAATGTAGACTTACTAGAATTCAATGTGAGAATGAATCTGAATAACTTCATGAAGTGATTATAGACTTTTGAGAGAATTTTTTTGTATAAGGAAGTGACAGCTAATAAGAGAGTAAAACTTGTTAGCATATGACCGAAGAACAGTGTTTGGTGGGAGAATTTGAAAAGAGTAATGTAGAGAGAAGGTAAGAATAAGATCACTTATTGGGAGAAGTTGAAGAAGGAGATTTAAAGAAAGTATCTACCCTCACTACCATTAGGAAATATTCTTGAGGTTACATCACTTACATCAGGGGGCATTGTCAGTAGAGGAGAACACAATAGAGTTTGAGTAACTCATGCTAAAATATGAGCTAAGGGAGAAAGAAGAACACCACAACTAGGTATTTGGGAGGTTTGAAGTCAGCTTTCAGCCATGTTGTTCAAGTGTAACCTTACTGGTCATTGAGTGATGTTCAAACATTGACCCTAAAGACGGAGAAACAATAGAACTAGATTCGGATCCCGCCGTCAGTCAGACAATCACCCATAATAGGAGTTAGTAGTATTACACCTAAGGAAGGTGTGAAAACTGTCCAAAAAGATGATTGACTTGATCAGAATGGGAAGAAGCCCGAGAGGAGTACATCCAACACAACAACTGCAAGGAAGGGTTTCAAATGTCATGAGTATGAACACTTCATCTCCAATTACTCTACTACCATAATTGTCTCTTTCACCGAGCAGGGAGTTGTAGAAGAAGTGGACAGTGGTGTCGGAGACAAAAGATAGTGAGGAGGTGCAGTACCCACTTCTAGCTGATGAGGGCGAGATGCTTGTAATTTGACAAATCCTTCTGATTGATGCTACAAGAAATCAATAGTGACTTTGACACAATATCTTTTATACCCATTACACTGTGAAGGAAAATGTGTGCAACCTTATCAGTCTCATTACTCAATGACATTCTCAGTCAAATTCTATGACTTGGTTGAAGAAAGGGAATAGGGTTAGCATTGACAGGAGATGCCTAATAGAGTTTTCTATTGGGGACCAGTTGCATGACAAAGTGTGGTGTGATCCTGTTCCCATCGATTTCTGTCAGATATTGTTGGGGGATCGTGGTAGTTTGATCATAAGACTCAGTTTAAGTGGTCAAGAACGCTTACTCATTCATTGAAAATGGAAAGTGCATTTTTCTCCTACCTTCTACGAAGTTCAATGTAATAATTTTCTTGCCACGAGAGTGGCACTAGTGGGATAAATTTTGGTGATGTTAGAGGGTAGTGAGATAAAAAAGCCGATATTAGGCACGGGGGAGCCATTATGAAAAGTGTTTTAGGAAATCTGGACCAATATCTTACCACCAGGGTTACCACCATTAAGGAAGGTTCAATCTGTCTTCACTTTAAAGATGAATGAGTCAACTGTGAGGTATTTTTGGAGGACTCTGCGGAGTACACTTGACACAATTTCAGTTAAGTTCAACAATATATCCACATATGGTTGAAGATATAGAAATGGTTATTCGTAATTCAGGAAATCTTCTATGGCGTTTTACATGACTTTGCATCCGATAGTGAGATTCAAATGCTTATAAAGACTTAGTCAAAGGCCCTTAATATCAGGAGATTACAAAAATTTGCTACATTCAATGCGACCGACCTAACTCCATATGGTTAAACAGAAGTTTTGACAAGTGAGGCTGAAGCTCCCCCAAATCTGAGAGAATGACGCTGGGCGTGGACATTTGGGACTTCTAGACCGGTTTGGTCCAAGAGAAATTATGGGTCGGTCAACTCTCTAGGCTTAGGGATTGTCTTTCAATTGGAGTGAGGCCCACTTTTAGTTGTCTAAGACTATATATTTGCTTTTATTGGTGTTTAAGGTTAGTTTTTATATTGTGATTTGTTTCAGATTAACCACCAACATCTCTTTGTCATCTACAGGCCATATTCTAGGGTTTCAAGTAGTTCTCTGATTGTATGTTTATCTATATGTGGTGTTTATCCTACTTAAACCTTTCACCCAACCTTTCCCACACGTTCCCACAACCCTTTCCATGTTTTCCTTGTTTTCGCCACCCTGAATAGCACCTCCCACCATTGTTCTTGTTGCTTGCGCTTTCCCCTCCCTGTTGTCGCCTCTCCCATTTGATACCAGAACTAGTTAAGAAAATACAAAGCAAACTTATATTAATATTAAAATAGGGTTACACCATGACTCCAACGGAAATAATGACACAAAGCATGGAATCGCACAAGAAAACACTTATACCCTTATTTCACTGGGTGGTGGCGGTCGAATGGAGGGATAGAGATGATTGAGAGGAATGACGACGATCATGGGAGGTGAGTGGCAGCGAAAGGATGGTGCAGAACTGTAGGAACAACATATACATGGTCGACAACTGAAGTGAGGTTGTGAGGAGGAGCTTGAAAGAAGTTATGAAGGCGGGTCAACACTAATAACCTATGGGAAGGGGAAACAGTTGGGTGTCGGGGTGACAGAGGGAGAGTTTGGTGGCTGAAGAGTGGGGAGGAGAAGGTTTGGGGAAGGTAGAAGAGAGATTATAATCACTATCTTGGAGAGGTACAACCAAAACACCATCACCTTATTAGATACAACCCATAAAGGAGAAAGAAACCCACACAAGAGATCTGAAATGAAACAAACCAAGAACTATCTCTCTACATACCTAGGACAACAATTTACAGGCTCCCCCTATATGGAGGATGCTTCTATATAAAGGAAGAGAGTGGGAAGCATAGATAAATCTATAGAGCACTCCCTAGAGCAGCCGATTCGCGATGCCTTAAGTCAGATCACAATAGTTCGTCATCTTCACTGCTATCCTTCCCTCATTCGCGCGACATTTGCCGCAACCGCATTCCCTCACGAGGATTTGTGAACTCCCGCTCCCCATTCTGCGTCGCTCTCACTTCTACGATGCCAAGCGGGTTGGCCCCATGGTTCGAAGCGCCCAAATTACGATGTTCAACACCTCGAACAAGGTGCTGCTTTATCACACATAATCGGCCGCTGTTAGCGCCTGTATCAGTCTTCTGGGGTTGGTAGCTTCGACTTTATATTCAAAGTTTTCCTTTCGTAGTCAGCGACCCTAGGATCCCACTGACGACTGTGCCGTCTCTCGGGGTATCTAAATGTCTTTCTTAACTTGTTAGTAAATGTCCATGTCGATCTGTCCTTCTGGGGTTGTGTACCACACATATGTTGGTGAATATTCTCAGAGTAACCTATGATCTGTTCAATCGTGCGTGTAGTAATCAGAATCTTCCTGCACGACAGTGGTGCTGCTAGTACGACATCGACCTGACATAACTTTGGTCATATTTGTATTTTTTCCGGGGCGGGTGGCTCGGTCCTCTCGTCTGGTGTCATCACTAAAAATGGTTCTACTGACACTTTTTTGCTAAAAGGGATCCTATAATCTCGAGTTCTGTTGAAGGAAGGAGGGTGATGCGCTTTCCGTCCCTGGTGAAATAATACATGTTTCTATATCCGTCGTGCTGAGTCTTTCGATCAAATTGCCACGATCTTCCCAGCAGAAGGTGACAGACATCCATGGGAACCATGTCATACTATACCTGGTCCTGTAGCCGGGCCTCCGATCGAAACTACCGAGCATTTCGATCAATATTGACCCGATTCTCTTTCTTTAGCCATAATAGTGAATATGGTTGGGAATGCCTCTGAGTCGCAAACCCAATTTTGCTATGATCTGTGTTGATTATGCGTTCTTACTCTTTTTGTTGTCAATGATTAGACTGCATACTTTTTCGTTCACTGTGCAACAGGTGTAGAATATGTTGTGGCGAAGCCACTGCGTATCCATCATGTCCTTGGTTTGCTGAATCCGTCGAATTACGAGTGCTTCTTCGTCTAGTGGGAGTTGATGCACCTCACTATGTTCCTTAACTTTCTCCACCTGCTTATTTCTTTTACAACGCCTTGATCTTTGAGTGTGATTGCCCTGCTCGTGGGGCAACTGAAGGGTAGTCGACCGGTACCATGTTGGAGGAGCTACCCTTCACATGTTTTTTCCCGCTTTGTTCTATGGTGTCATTCCCTTGTTCGCGCTAGTCTGTGTCTCCCGGGTTATCCTAATCGGTCATGATAACTGTAGGTGACAGCCTACCTGAAGGTTGCTACTTAAAAGATGATTATTGTCGGCTTTGCTTCTGTTGCCTTTCCATCTTCTAGGCTAATGTTTGGACATCCCTTAGCGTCCAGTATGACTGCAACTGTACCACATTGTTGATGACGAGTTTCAGACCCCCGAGATATTTTGCTATCATATGTTTTTCTGGTTCCGTCAGTTCGCGTTTCAGCTGTATGTGGTTGAATTGGGCCGTGATCTCTTCAACTTAAATATCTCTCAGCTGCAAATTGTTGAGTTTCTTAAACATATTCTAGTAATAGTGGGGTGGGAGATACTTTTTCTGCATTACCTTTTTCATCTTTTCTCACTTAGTGATCTTTTTACTGCCTTCCCTCTTCCTCCGCTTTTGCACATTTTCCCACTATAGGGATGCACGTTTTTTCAGCTTAATAGGGGCTAGCTTGACCCGTTTGTCATCTGGTACATCTTTACCTTCCAAAATTAGTTCGTCGGATTGCAGACAGTCGATAAACACATCGGGATTCATACCTCATTAAAGTTCTGAAAGATCCACCTTGAGGCCAAAGTTCAACTGACCTCCATACAGAGTCTCTTCTCTCGACTTCCTTAGACATTGGATACCAAATTGATGTGGCCAATATTCCTTGTCATTGAGTTCTTCGCTGTGGAACAAATTCATCTCCTTGCCCCTGTTATCTCTTTGACTCTCTCGATCACAGACGAAGGTAGCCTATTCTTGGTTTCTATAATCCAGTTTTACTAGTCTCCGTTGTAGACGATGAATTTTTCACATAATCTTTTCCCGGATCGAGTCTGGTGTACCTCTTTGCGGCGACATGGAGAGGGTTGGAAATTGGAAAGAAAAAAATTGGTGGAGGTGAATTGGGTAGGGCTGAATGTTGGGAAGCCCTAGGATATGACTAGGGTTGGACTAGCTCTGATATCAAATGATATCGAAACTAGTTTGGAAAACGCAAAACAAACTTCCATTAATATTAAAATAGGGTTACATCATGACTATAAAAATTAAAACACAAAACATGGAACAACATGAGCAAATACTTCTAAACGTATTTCAATGGGTGTTGAAGGTTGGCTAGAGGGATAAAGATGATTAAGAGAAATGACGGCAGTCACGAGAGGCGGATGGTAGCAAGAGGATGGTGCGAAACTGTAGGGACAGCAGGTGGGAAAGGGTTGTAAGTGGTCGGCAGCGATAGTGGGGTTGTTAGGAGGAGTTTGAAAGGAGTTAGAATGGTTGGTCAACATTAATAACATGTGGAAAGAGGAAATGGCTAGGTGTCGGGGTGACAGAGGGAGAGTTTAGCGACTGAAGAGTGGGGAGGAGAAGGTTTGGGGAAGGTAAAAGAGAGGATATAATCACCACCTTGGATATGATATAGCCGAAACACCACTACCTCCTCAGATGCAACCCACAAAGGGGAAAGAGACTCCACACAGGAAATCTAAAACAAAGCTCACCAATAATTGACTCCCTACATACCTAGGACAATAATTATAGGCTCCCTCTGGACGGAGGATGCTTCTACATAAAGGAAGAGAGTGAGAAGCCTAGAGAAATCCATAGAGCGCTCCCTAGAGCAGCCGATTCGTGATGCCCCAAGTCAGATCGTGATAGTTTGTGACCCCGTTGTGATCCTTCCTGCCTTCGCGTGAGATCTCCCGCAATCGCGTTCTCTCGCGAGGATTCACGAACTTCCGCTCCCCCTACTATGTTGCTCTCGCTTCTGCGATGCCAAGCGGGCTATCCCCGCGGTTCAAAACGACCAAAACGGGCATTGTTCAGCGCCCGTATCACCGTCACTGCTGTCGCCTTTCAGCTTGCTAGTCAACCCCCTTATCACCTTCTCAAGGTTCAAACCCCTAGTCAACACCACCTTCATACTAGATCCTACCTTGGTTCGAGTGTTTTGTTGCAATTTCATATTTCTTTGTTGTTTTGTTGTAATTTCAAAGCTTGATATCAGTAATAATATTTGTTTTCTTTTGGATGTTTGTTAAATTCTAATATCAATTTGTCACTATTATTCATCTTCTTCATCCCGCCTTTGATCCCAACCATAGAGCCATTGCAAGCTTGCTCCAATGCAATATATTTCTATCATTGCATCACCTTGCAATCTTGTTCCAATGCAATATATTTCTATAGTTTCATCACCGACCTTCAAAATCATCACTAATGCAAGCATATTCNCAAAAATCATCACTAATGCAAGCATCTTCTGTCTTCATCTTTTAAAATTATTGAAATCACCTTATTCTTCACATTATTGTTTGTAGAGATTTTCCTAAGAAATCTTCTCCTTTGCGCCTCAGTTACCACCAAAGCCATCTTACCTTACTCATCCTTTTGGTTAGTATGTTGCGTAATAGGCTTCTTATAAAAGTTTATTTAAGGTTTTAAAAATTTCATTTTTAGAAATACTATGTAGTATAGATTATAATCTTGGGATTAATTACTTATTATAGTTATAATGGTTGAATTAGATTAATCATGAGTTGCGTCAATTTAAAATTGTTACTAATGCTAGCATCTTCTCTATCTTCATCCTTCAAATTATTAAAATCATCTTATTCTTCACATTGTTGTTTGTAGAGATTTTCCTAAGAAATTTTCTCCTTTGCATCTCTTTACCACTAAAGCCATTTTCCCCTACTCACCCTTTTGTTTAGTATTTTGCGTAGTATGTTTCTATAAAAGTTTATTTAAGGTTTTGACAACTTCATTACTAGAAGNAATAGAGAGACGGATCGCCCAGGAAACAAAAGCTGAGCAACACATACACAAACTTTTGCTTCTTGGTATACTAAAGATAAATTTGCTGTTTGCACATTAAGTGGACCTACATTTACAACTCTTCTTTTAAATGTATTTTAGAGAATAAATTACCTATTTAAAAAACAAACAAACAAACAAAGTTGATGCCATGATGTATATCTTAGATTATAGAACTTTCCTGATTGCCTGTAAATTTCACTTCAGGTGCTATGATCTCGCCCGGTAAGCTTGCAATGTCAAGACATGAATAGACGGTCGGATAAATGGTTGAATTGTTATATCATGACAATCTAAAATCATTTTTTTTACCATTTGCATAAAACTTCCAATATCACCAAAGAGCCACAAACCATAAGTTTACATTCAACATGTGAATATTCACATGTATATGTTGAAACTAGACAATTAGTAAATGGAAATTGAAATAAAACTATCTAAGCCTCTCCATACAAATAGTAAAACTATACAATTAACTCACTTGATATTCGGCCAAAAAGCCGAGAATTATAATTCATTAGCTAATTCATGCTTATGGTAAATAAGACAGATTTTCTTTGACGGAGGCATCAAAAGGGACGTGGGATCATGTCTTTGCATGCGTGTGCGGGAGTCTTCCGTTCTCCAGTTATCTGAATCGAACCAATTCAGACCAGACCTGGGAGAGCTGACCAACTCTTCCACGATGATTTGGCGCTTCCTTTCCATAGAGTGACCCAATCCTAGTTATCTAGGGTTTATATATTAGCTTTTCATGTTTTAGGTTTTTCAGTTTTGGTGTGCTTTCTGTTGGGACAGCCGTTAGTATCTCAGGGTTTCCCTTCGAGGTTTGTCTAACGATTGAGTGGTGCTCCGGCTGTATCTCGCTCCCGAGATGATGACTATATATAAGGTTCGAGTGGTCTCCTGCTGTATCTTGCTTCGAGGTGTTGATTTATCCTTCCCCCATCATTCTCTGCTGCAGCCGCCTCAGAATAGCACTATTGCTGTTTTTTCCTGCAGTTTCCCCCAATTCCAGCCTCCTCCCTCCCTTCCAAGCCTAGCTGCCACCCAGCACAGCCACCTCAACCCTTCCACAACCTTGCCACATCACTTCCAGTCGCTGTTCTTTGCTGCTGCCATCCGGAAAACAACTAACATGCTGCTTTCCTGCTATCCAACTATCCGTCATCGCAGCTGCAGTCGCACCACTTCTTTGCTATTCTATCGCTGTCCAAACATCTTACATCGCAGCCGCAGCCCTGTGACTCCTACCATTTGCTGTTTGGCTGCTCTTCCAGTCGCCCACAAGCCCTATCATACCTCATCCACCTCTCAGAAATCTTACCTACTGTAACTGCGGCCCTCCAACACCCAAAATTACCCATTCCAGCCCACCTAGCGAATCTTCACCACCCCTGAATTAACATTTAGTTGAGTTTGTGTGTCTTGTCTGCTATTTCCCTTTTCAACATGTTTGTTGTAATTTCCTATTTGCTTTCAACAATGATATCTTGCTTTTCCATTGTTGTTTGGGTTAATTCTTGTATTATTTAGTATTAGAGCTTATCTAACCTTAGTCTTATTCTATGGTTGTCAAGAATCCCCCTCGATACAAAATCCTTACCTTTGCTGATTTTTCAAACCAACAACTCAAAATTTTTCTTCCCTACCCTATATTATTCTCGTTAACCTCTCCCACCCACTCAAACCCAAACCCGAACTACGCAACCAAAGATACAATTGCCAGATACCTCATTTGGAGGAAATGCTACAATGTAGTTTAACAAAAATCCGTAAAGAGATGTCCAAGAGCCTTCAATAGAGGATGTGTGGTAAGAAATCCTTCAACTACAACTTCTCCTTCAAGAGGAGGCAATTCAGAAGGTTCACCCACAACAACAATGGTGAATTACCTGATCGAAAGAATGCAGTAATGCCCTTCCCTTAGGTAGATCCAGAGATGCAGAACCTTTATTCTGAAGAGTTGGTCTGAATATCAGAGTATCTTGAAGTAAAGGTAGATTTGTTATATTTTGACGACCACTTAAATTCGGATGAAGTCATTGAGAGCTCAAGTTCGTGGAATGTGTCTTTGAGTACCAGGACGTCGCATCAGACATAATGATGAACTTAGCTACAAACAAGTTAAAGAAGAGCACATCTTAGTGGTGGAAGAACTTGAGATTTTCCAACAAAGAGAAGAGAAGGTTAAAATTATTGTTTGGTTTAAGATGAAATGAGAAATGCAACAACAATTCCTACTAGTTCTATATTGACAAGATGTTCAATCCCTAACTTCAAAAGGGGAGAGACGTTATCGTCGTATGACTGCCACATCTAACAAACAGAGTTCAACTCTGGTAGCAAGCAACAAGAGTATACCGACTGAACATCTAAGTAGTCCTTGTTTGAGGAGAGGCTAGTTTAAAGTGGAGAACAGGTGGAACCAATCCACATTTTCATATTCATCCTAGCTAAGAAGTATTTCACGTGCTACGAATTTGGGCGTATTGAATCAGAGTACCCAATTAGATCAAGGAACAATTGAAGAAATGAGCAATGTTACAATATACCTTGAATAAGGCGATGACGCAAAGGAGAAGTATATCAAAAAAAACACATATTTCAAGTTGAGCCAATGGGATAAACTCCAACAAAATTAACATTGGTGGTCCAAGACGATCCCAAGTTCGAGGAACTAACATCAGACACTTGATAATTCCATTTAAGGGAATTTCATTTTTTTAATATATAGTTTACTTCCCGAGTTGCTCTTATCGAGGGAGGTCTAAAATGTGAGAGATGACTCTTTTGCGCCATCCCTGAGAGATTATATGGAGTCATTTTGGGTATTAAAAAAAAGTTAAGTAGTGTAGCCATCGACAAATGGTTAGACATGATGGATGAACCTAAGTGTTGGAAATTGCCTTAGAATCTTTTTAGTAAAGAATATCTTGTTGTGAGATCTATGTTCTTTCAGAAAAGAAGAAACCTCTCCAGAGTGCTTATATACTTCAGTGTGGTCCAACCCATCATAGATCTCATTCCAGAGTTGATGTCTGTTGACAGACTTGTTTATCAGATGCATTAAGCCAAGCGCGAGAAGTGGAAGAAGGTTACAGGCTCAAGATCATGAGAGTTGCTTTGCGGGAATCTACTGCTATATGCAGCTTCAGCTCAGGTTGTGTAAAATAAGGATGAATACTTATTCTATCAGGATGTGCTTTGGAATGACTTGTAGGAGTGAGTGATTATAAAGTTATCGTAGCTCCACCACCTTTAACTTGGTCAACTGGACACTATTCTACGAGGAGTTAGAAGCTTCGAGAGGTTGAAACTCCCCAGCCCTGGGAGACTGACGAGGGCGTCAAAAGGGATGTGCGATCACATCTTTGCATGCGGGCATTTGAGTCTTCTATGCTCCAAAAGTCTGGACCGAATCGGTGCAGACCTGGGAGAGCCAACCGAATCTTCCACAATGGTTTGGCCCCTCCTTTCCACAGAGGAACTCAGTCGTAGTCATCTTGGATTTATATATTTAGTTTTCATGTTTTAGGTTTTTCAGTTTTTGTGTGCTTTATATCGAGGCAGCGGTTGACGTCTCAAATTTTCTAGTTGAGGGTAATATCTAAGAGGGTGGTGCTCCAGCTGTATCTCCTTTTCAAAATGGTGATTTATCCTTCCTCCATTGTTCTTCGCCACTCCTTGTCCTTCTCTGCTGTAGCCGCTCCTAGAACAACTATTGCTATTTTCCTTGTGGTTCTCCCATTTCCAGCCGCTTCCCTCCCTTCCCAGCCTTGCTGCCACCCAACACAATCATTTCCACCGTTCCACAACCTTAACAATCACTTCCAATCACTGCTCCTTGCTGTCGTCATTCAGAAAACTACAAATCTGCCGTCCAATCGTCCGACATTGCTGCCGTAGCTTCACAACTTCTTCCCTTGCTATTCTACCACAGTCCAACCATCTGATATCACTGCTGCAGCCCTGTGACTCCTTTCCTTTGCTCTTTCATTATTCTTTTAGCTGCCCACATGCCCTACCACATCTCATCCACTTCTCAGGAACCTTACCTGTTGTAACTGCCACCCCCAACACCTCAAACTGCTCATTCCAACTCACCTAGCTGACTTCCACCACCTCTAAATTGACCTCTAGTTGAGTTTGTGAGTCTATTATTATTTCCCATTTTAATGTGTTGGTTGTAATTTCTTTGATACTTTCAAAGACACAAATAAAATAATTTTTATGAGTAAAATTCAAGATTTCAAAATTTGAGATGTTCATGAAGAAACAAATGCTATGTGGGATAAAACAACAAATACTATTAAATATGTACCAAAAGATGTACTTAGAGAATCAAAAGAAAAAGTTTCTATGAGTAAAAATAGTTGGAGGAATAATAATGTGCAAGAAAAAATAAAATATAAGAAGATATGTTATCAAAATTAGTTTAAATTTAAAATCTTAGAGAATTGAGAAAAATATCAAACGACCCGCAGAGATTCTAAAAGAACAATTTGTGACACTAAAAATTCTGCTTTTAGTGTCTTTATAATAATTAGATACTAAGGTGGGTGAATATTTGTACAAACTAGCCAAACAAAGAGAAAATAAGATTAAAGATTTAACTCAAGTAAAGCGTGTTAAATATGAAAATTAAAAAGTGCTGTTTTTAGAAAAAGATATTCAACATATGCGAGTGAGTTATTTTGATAAACTTTTTAATGAAGTTTCTGAAAATACGATCAACTTTAGTGATCTTAATATCGTTAATAATAATAAAACGTTTCATTTTTACTATCACATTGGTAAAGAAGTTGAGGAGGCTTTAAAGAAAACCAAGGGTGGAAAGTCCGTAGGACCTGATGATATTAAGTTGAGGAGGCTTTAAAGAAAACCAAGGGTGGAAAGTCTATAGGACCTGATGATATCTCAGTTGAAGTGTGTAAATATTTAGGAGATTTGAGAGTTTCTTGACTGACTGCACTCTTTAATATTATTTTAAAAACTAAAAAGATGCCTGAGGAGTGAAAGAAGATTATTTTGGTCCCCATTTTTATGAATAAAGAGGTGCACATGAATGTGCAAATTATAGAGGAATTAAGTTGATGTGTCATACTTTAAAATTATGGAAGAGGGTAATTGAACATAGTTTAAAACGTATTACAAAGATTTCTCAAAATCATTTTGAATTTATGGCGAGCAGGTCTTCTATGAAAGCTATACATTTATTGAGAGGTTTGATGGAGAAGTTCCGAGATAATAAGAAAGATCAACATTTGATTTTTGTTGATTTAAAAAAAGCTTACGATAACGTTCCAAGAGATATTTTTTGGAGAGTTTTTGAGAAGATATGTGTTGATATGGCTTATGTTCATGTCATTAAAGATATGTATATTAAAGTTGTTACTTGTGTTCGAACTGTAGGAGGATTGACCCAATATTTTACTATTTCTGTCGGATTACATCAGAGGTCGGCTTTAAGCCCATATCTTTTTTCTTTTGTTATGGATGGTCTTATTAGACCTTTATAGGAGGATTTACCTTGGTGTATGTTTTTTGCTGATGATATCCTTCTAGTGGATAAGACGAGAGAAAATGTCCAGGAAAAACTTGAATTATGGAAGTCTACATTGAAGTCTAAAGACCTTCATTTGAGTAGAACTAAAACTAAATACATGGAATGTAATTTTAGTAGTAATAGCTCTAGTGACAAAAATGTAACTTCGCTTAATCAAATTATTAAAGGTGTGAACGATTTAAATTTCTTGGGTCTGTTATTTAAAGCGATGGTGATATGGATGGGGAAGTTAATAGTAGAATTCAAGATGGTTGGTTGAAGTGGAGGAATGCTTTGGACCTTTTGTGTGATAGAAAAGTACTGCTTAGATTGAGAGGAAATTTTTATAAGGTGGTGGTGAGACTTGCAATGCTCTATGACTTTGAATGTTGGCCTTTAAAAGAGAAGCATAATACTAAGGTACGGGTTGCCAAGATGAGAATGATTAGGTGGATGAGTGGCTTTACACTTAGAGACAAAATGCGAAATGAATATATCCGTGATAGGGTTGGTGTAGCTCTTGTGACGGACAAAATTAGAGAGTCGTCTCAGGTGATTTAGTCACATTAAACGTCGACCATCTAATGATCCGATTAGGAGAGTATATGTTTTAGATTCGACTTATGTTAAGAAAGACAGAGGTAGACCTAGGAAGACTTGGTCTTATTGTATAAAAAAATGATCTTAATTTATTAGAACTAAATGAAAATATGACACTAAATAGGACTCGATGGAGAAAAAGGACTCATGTAGCCGACCCCACGCAGTGGGATTATGTTTTTGTTGTTGTTTTTGTATGTATGTACATGTGCAAGTATGTGACGCTATAATTCCAAAATATTACGAGCATTTTGATTAATTATTTCCAAAAATGTGAATTCGGAGCATGCATGCTTGACGTCATAAGGCTTAGAATTGACCAGACGCTTCTTTGATAAGTCACTTCCCCGTACAACCAAATAATTGAAGTGGACCAACCAAAGAAAACTTCCTCCCATGACCTACTTACGATTATATGTAAACAAAAAGCCCATTTTGTTTTCAATAGGCATGAAGGAATTCCAAGTTACATGAAATTAGTTTTTGACGTCTTTTGGTCTTGGAACTCGTACATTTTTTTCTTTCTTACGCTATCTATTATACTATCATTCTTTTTGTTTTTTATATGAACTGATAATTTTCTTTGTTGACTCTTTAAAATATTGGTTATTAATGAATGTGGTAACCTTTTTGTGCTTTAAAGGAGCTGGAGAATCTGGAAAATCAACCATTTTTAAGCAGGTATGATTGCTTTGGTGAATTATTTTTTTGCTGCANTGTTTATAACTATTTCTTAATTCATTTTATTTGCTCTTCTAAGAATTTTCTCTTTTAGGTCGTCAAAAATACTCTTTTTCATATTTCACTGAGGTTTTTCTTTTTTAGTAACATAACATCTTGTTTATACCTTTTCAAATGTGATCTGAAGTTTCTAGATCTCTTTTCTTTAATTGAACGATTGATCATTAAAGCTTTACAAGGAGATGATAACCACTGCTGATATTATAACTTCTTACTATCATGATTCCTCTTTTGAGAGTTTCAAACTTTAATTCTTTCTTTGTAGTTTTTGTTTTTGCTGGTTTAATCACCATAACTGCCGATTCTATAATTATAGCTTCTTACTCTTGTTATCACTACAAGGAATTTTGTGATTTCTATTGCAGATGGTTACTGCTTGTTACTTTGGCGTTCTTACGACATGGAATTACACTTTATAAAGTCCCCTTGAATTACACTAGTACAGTTAGTTGTCTTNGAAAATTGTTCTTTTTGTGAGGGTGTTTTACTTTATGTTTGTTATGAACTTTATTCATAAAAATATTGATAGATTGTCAGTTAAACATTTGACCTTCATAAAAATATTTAAGATTGCATCTGACATGACACATTATATTGTTAGCTTTGTCTTGTAAATTGATGCTAGGATAAATATCCTTAAAATGAATTCCGAAATAGCAAAATTTTGGTTACATGTAGGGCTGTCAAAAAAGAGGAATTGATGTTAGGAATTGATTTATATTATTTATTTTTTAAATAAGAGGAATTAAATTTTTTATAAATCAATCGGTTCAAATTTTCTTTTTAATAGTAGTATAAATGTGAGTTTTCTTTTTTCTTACAAAAAGGATGGCAGTATTACTTGTTATAATTGCATTTTTTGTTTGCATATCTTTTTGAAAAATTTCCTCGCTTAAAAATTGTCATTATGCATTGTTGCGCACATTATATTAATGTCAAATGAGCCTAAAGTGGTGATGTTAGGAGTTGTTTCTGAACTAATTTTGAGCTGCTTCTACCATCCACAAAATCGGCTTGAAGAAATTTAATTTGATCTTGTGCCAAGCCAGGTTTAGTATGTGNCTTCTCAAATCTGTCCAAAAAACAGGTACTGTATGATGGGTCGAAGGAGTTGGCCCAAAATGAAACGAACCCTTCAATTTATGCTGTATCTCTTGATAAAAAGGTTTGATTTGCACGCCCTTTTCTACAATATAATTTTTGATTTTGCATTAATTTCTCACTTGCTTTTATAGTCCAGGTGATGTCTGCTCAAATTACTTTCATTCTAATGCTGCCATGAACCTTTCAATTCACTTTAAGCCTTCAACATATAAATAAATAAATAAATAAATAAATATATATATATATATATA
>JXCR01148681.1:70103-102023 GCA_002079205.1 Phalaenopsis hybrid cultivar | reverse complement strand
ACATATAAATAATAAATAAATAAATAAATATATATATATATATATATATTGAAAAGGCAAAATTCATTTATATAAAAGAGGATACAAATGTTTTAGTGAGTGGGGACAAAGAGCCCATTACAAGGATTACAACTACACGTATTCCTAAAAAATATAAAAAAAAGAAAACAATTCCTGATCATGATGGGTGTGGTCGGTGGATATACCGCTTCCTTTTCCCCTGGATCTAGGGTGGGAGTCCAACAACATACGGAGATGTGGGTTTTCGCTCGAAACTATGATACAATCATTCTGAGAATTATTGAGATCTAGCATTCCTTTTTTCTTCTTTCTAAATTTGTAAATCTGCCAATCATTTGCCAGAGGTAGTCCCGTATGAACAATAGGTGGATCTTCGATGGAGGTAAACTGCTGATCTGACTCGGCCTGCAACAAACCTTGATCCTGACACTTTTCCAGAACTCGAGTACCCTCTTCTCTCGCAATAGGTGGTTCCAAGCCACTCGGTCTAGCATCTGCTACAACAAAAGTCGTAGTATTTGTGATATGAGGAAGAACTGCCTCAACAATAGTAGGCGAAAACTGCTGGACTTGTTGGTGAGTAGCCTTATGAGTCAAATCCTCATTCAACATTTCTCGAAGATTAACAGTGTCTGCTATATTTTCCTCCACATGGATGATGTTGTTAGGAGTTGTTGATCTCAAATGTGGGTGAAGTATGAAGCATTTGACACGGTGTGCCCAAACATTGTACAGTGATTGCAGTAGTAGTTGCTTTGTTATGCAACAATTGACTGCCAATGCCCATTGTGGGCAGTACCAAACCATATTTCGTCCATATCAGGGAGGGTGATATTCCTTTCAACAAGAATTCTTGCAACCGAATGCCTGGTTAGATTGAAGGTGGGTGTATTGAATTTCATAAGTCTCCATAGTGCAGCTCCAATAGAATAGAAGACTTGGTGATTGAAGTAGTTCAACTTTAGGCCATGTAGTTTAAACCAGATTGAAACTATAGATGGTTCTTAACTAGGGTCAAAATCAGGAAACCACTTAGCAGTTTCATATATTTTCTATCTGTTGTCATAAACTTTTTAGAAAATATTTTGACATAGTCTTCCACTTTAGATAATTGTATCATCACATGTCTTCCATAAAAAAAGACAACCTTTCAAAGTCCCAATAGTTTGAGATCTTCAAAAGCCTTTCGAACGATTTTCATTTTGGGATATAACTTCCCAATGAGGGTGAATTTGAACTTGTTATCCAGGTCGAAAACTTCAACATCAGAGAAAATTAGAGCCAGTTTGCCACTATTTCTATCCGTCTTCTTGATATGGTTGCAGTCCTCTTGTCCTTCAAATGATTCATGATAAATCTGAGGGAAAACCTGATCTGATCTCATAGAGCCAACATATCACAAAAGAAGCCTTCCCAAGGGTTAAAATTGAAGTAGTCGGTGGTTGAGAATGAGCAGTAGCCATGAAACAGTGAATTGAACAGCGGCAATCTACAGGGAATGAGTCTGGACTGCAAGTAGCTCACGCGAGTGCAACGGGAGATGGAGTCACAGAAGACGAAGCCGCAGAAGACAAGCCATGATAGGAGCGCGACTGTAGGAGACGCAACTGACAACGGAAGACGCGTGATGAAGAAGCGATGCCGCACGACGCATAAACCTCTTATTCTTCGAGCGTAAAAGAGCCGAAACGATGCGTGACGAAGAAGCCGACACCACACAGACAAAGCACAACAAAGAGGAGAAACCACGGCGAAGAGCAAATCGACGAAGAGATACCAGGTTTCGCCATAATGGTGAAACCCTAGCAGAGCGAAATCGGAACAGACGACATTTCAATATATATATATATATATATTATGTATATGTATGTATGTGTGTGTGTGTGTGTGTGTGTGTGTGTATATATATATATATATATATTTATATATATCTGTGTGTGCGTGTATGCGCGCGCGCGCGCGTGTGTTAGATAGATGAATAAATAGATAAAGGCTGTCTTTAAGGCAACAAATTTAAAAATGCCTTAAAGGTATCATCAGGTTCAACGCACTAGCTGTTGCTTAACCTTTTATTTTTTTTAATATTTTTATGATTCTCTTTCTTTTGATAATTAAAGTACATTTGAAAACTAAACGCACAAGCAAAATCTGTCCTTTAGCATTTGCCTAAGTATATTTCTTACACTTGTGGAGTTGAGTGGCATCCCATTTTAGGTACCATAAATCTGATTGATTAAAACTTTGATTTAGCTCGACTTTGATTTTGTATTTTTTTACTCACTATAAACCTATTGTACATATTGTATATGAAGTATTCTCATTCTAAATCTTCTACATTTTTGCATGAATCCTCATGAATAAAAAATGCTAAAATTTCTAGATCATGTTCTTTTTGGTTATGATTGATTTCTAACTACTTTAGAAGTTTTGTAGTCTTTAATGCCTTTGAAATACCGTTTTTTTGATACCCATAAAGGTCATGTATAGTAATTATCAAATGTTTTTTTTGTTTGGGAGTTTTTTTCACGCAGAGCCAATCACTACCAATCTTGTGCTCGAAGCCTTTGTTATTGTTGGATAAACATTTTTAGATGGTGAATATCATAACCTTATTAACAAGTATCACCAACAAAAGTGTAATAATTAGGGGGAGAGATAATTCATTGTTAGATTTTTGAGATTTAGTTAGATTGAAGTAAGTATAAGTGAGTTGATGTTATCACGACTTGACCTATGAGTTTGGAATACTAAGGTAGGAACGGATGCTCAGACGGAAGAACTATTTAAACATTTTCATTTGTTGAACAAAAGTCATCCAAAACATAAAGCACATTCTATTTTACTAAATTTCAATTTACAATAGTTCGTTCAAATTTAAACTTTTTACAACGGAAAGAAAAGTAAAAATTAAATGTTGTTCCTATCTCTTTGAGCGCATCAACATATCTACACATATTCCTTATGATATATTTATTCTATAACAGATTATCTTGAAAAATGTTAACTACTAAAGGTATACCTTAAACTACTAAGGTAAACTATCTCTAAATTATAATAAATTTTCATTTTAATAACACTTTTTTAGGTTTTGAGAATTTAGCTGGATAATTTTATTTATATGAAAAGGGGTATAAATACAGGCTACATGAATTCTAAAATAGGAAAAACATAACACTCATTTCTTTAAATTTACAACTAATCAATTCCTAATAACTACTTGGAGATAAAAGGAAAAACATAAAATAGAAATAGCCAGAAATGAAATAAATCAATGTTAATAACTTCTAACATAAAATAATAAATAATCGGAATGGAAATAAATCAATACTAATAACTTCTAAGACTCCCCCTCAAGTTGAATAGATGCCAATTATGTACAACTTGGATTTGAAATCATCACACAATAAGCGAGTAAGATTCTTTTCTCCTTTTGTCAATCCTTTTGTTTATTATGTTTCTTCATCCCCAAGAGCATTTAAGGATATACTTCTA
Source organism: Phalaenopsis hybrid cultivar (assembly GCA_002079205.1). Taxonomy (NCBI): domain Eukaryota; kingdom Viridiplantae; phylum Streptophyta; class Magnoliopsida; order Asparagales; family Orchidaceae; genus Phalaenopsis; species Phalaenopsis hybrid cultivar. The sequence continues at coordinate 98,510 of JXCR01148681.1, read as the reverse complement.
GTTGATTGCGGTTGAGTTTGACTGCAGTTTTTATAAGTAGACGGAAGGTCGATGCAGGGAAGTTTGTAGGGAAGAAGACAACCTACAGGGAAAGCTGGTAAAAAATGGTCCGCAGAAGAAAAGAAAAAACTCCGAAGGTAGATCTGTTGCAGGAAAACACTCTGGAGGAGAGTCAGTTGCAGAAATAGCTCTAGAGGAGAGTCTACAACAAGAAAGAAGCCCTGAAGGAGGGTCTGCTGGAGGAAAAAGATCCAGAGGAGTGCCTGCTATAAGAAAACCCTATAGTCGGAGCGGATCTTTCCTTTGCAAGATGGCTTTATAGGGAAGTTTAGTCAAACCTTCTAAACCATATACCCATGATTTTGACCAATCCCGTGGCAGGCTTCACATCTCATAGACAACACTGTGTGATGGAAGATTTGCATCTGAGAGCACTGTGCAGTGCAATGTGGACAACAAAAGCTTTATTTTACTAAGCAATTTGATTCCCAATGAATCTGAAAATTGCCATTTGGAATTGGAGTTTGAATATGATGAAGAAGTCATCATCTTTATCCTAGGGTAGAGAAGCGTCCACCTAACTGGATATCATGGGCCTAGCTTGGATGGAGATGATACTGAATCTTATGGGAAGGATATTGCTGCTGTTGCAATTTATATTGATTCTGAATGACCCAAAAGCAGCGTTGTGATTGACGAGATTGAAGATGATGACAAACAATATTGTATCTTTCGTCATCTAAAAAGGAAACTAGAGATTAGTGATTCCAAGGAAGCTCAAATCGGATCCAAACAAATAGTGGTGAGGAACGAAGAATGTACAAAAGAAGAAAGTGAAGATGAAGATGATTTTCCCTTTTGTTTCCCCGTTGAGAGTAGAAGTTCCAAAAAGAAGATAAATCATGATAAGAAATAAAGGTTGATGCTGTTGGTCAAGATACTATTTCTATTAGTGATACGGCTCATGATTTCACAATCCCTTTTGAAACTGATTCTAAAAATAATCAAGAATCAAAGAAAAAAAGGGGAAGGAGGAAAAGTGCTCTGTAGGATCTGAGAATGATGAGAAGCATGATAAACAAAAGGAGAATCACCAACATGGAGAACATATTTGAAGCTGATTCTAATTTTCCAATTAATGAAATTGAAGAACATGCTCATGAAAATGGAGTTAAAGATACTGAGAATGATTGTGAATCTGCTCATGTTTTGCTTACTGGTCTTGATACCACGAAGCGTGGAGAGAAAAAAAATTATAAAGAGTCGGGGAAGAAGGCGTGTCTCATGCGAAAGAGTAGAAAGGAAATACATCATTATGGGCCTACAGCTATAGTCCTGTAGATAAAAAGTTTTCTGAAGGAAGACTGCAAGAAAATGCATCTCCACTAAGGAAGACCATAGGAAGGGGTCACGTTACAGTCCTGCAGGGAATTTGGGGCATGTAGGAATGGTGTGGGAAGAGCTTCGATGTTGACGGCTACAGAGAGAGAAGTTCTGATAGTTAGGGATCTGCAAGGAGAGTGTTCCGGTGGATAGTTCTTGTAGGAAGTAGTTCTGGCGGCTAGGGCTTGTAGGGAGAGGAGTTTTGGTGGCCAAAAACTGTAAGGGAAGGAATTCCATCGATTTGGGCACCGCAGGGAGAGAGTTTTGGTTGCTAGTTCTTGCAGGAAGGAGTTTTAGTGGCTAGGGCCTACAGGAAGAGGAGTTTCGACAGCTATTTCTTGCAGAAAGGAGTTCTGGCAGCTAGGGCTTGCACGGAAAAATTGTCAGTTGTAGGGAATAGAAAGTTTTCAACTGCAGGATATCTTCGTTGGAGACTAGACTTTTTTTTTTCGAGGCTCTGATACCATGTAAATTTTGAAAATTCAACGGAATGATTTTATGAATATGAAAGAGGGTTTAAATATAAATCCATATTATATGACTTCTAAAAATAGGAAGTACATAACACCCATATCTCCAAGATTATAGTTTATGAATTCTTAATAATTACTAAGAGATAAAATGAAAGACATAAAATAAGTACATAAAATAGGAAATAACTGGAAAGAAAATAAATCAATACTAATAACTTCTAACAATTTTTATATAAAACCTATAATCAATAAAAATGAGAGAGCAAAAAAAATAATTTTCTTGTCACTATTATATATTCCAATTATAATATTAGTCAATGAGAGTCATTGTCTAACTCTAAACCAAAATTATATATTAAACATTTTTCAAAACCCTCTAAAAAGGTAGATATCTATTTCTATTTCTATTTTGCATTTATGAGTACATTGCATCCCAAATCAATATCATCTGGAGGTGACTCCACAGATGGATATCAATACATCATATATATTTTTTCCTTTTTTATTTAGAATTTGATAAATATGAAACTTGCATTTCTAAAAGAAAGTGCTAAAATTATACAATTAACTTTTTTCAAAACCCTCTAAAAAGTTAGACATCCATTTCTATTTTCATTTTACATGCATGACTAAATTCCATCCCCAAACAAAAAGGTAGGCACCCATTTCAAATTTCATTTTTAAAAGAAAATGCTAAAATGATGCATTAAATTTTTCAAAAACCCACCAAAAAGGTAGTTAGTTATTTCTATTTTCATTTTACGTGCATGAGTACATTCCATCGTCAACAAGTATCATCCATGAGTGACTCCATATGTGCAGATGTATACATTATATTTTCTTTATTTCTTTTATTTAACATTTGAAAAATATGAATGATATCGGAGGAAAAAAGACCCAAATCACAAAAACAACTTTTATTAATGGGGACATAAGGTTACAACACTCACAAACTGAAAATAACATCACCATCACCTAAAACGACACAACAAACACTTTGGGAGTGCATCCCAAGGGCGGTGGAGATTTTACTATTTTCTCAGGTTCTTTTTAACTACTTTATCTTTTAAAAGCCTAAGGTATCATAATTTGAATATTTATGTGATGTCCTTGCATGGGTAATTCCTCCGTGGCTTCATGGTTAGTATCTACATTTTTACAGTGCAATGTCCGTCCCGATGAGGGTAGCCATGAATAGCCATGAATTTTATTTTATATCAACATCAAAGATTGCATCCCAACCCTTCTGTGCATAACCTCACACTTTGCTTTAAGCAGGAGGCTTTTAATGATGGTATATAATATTTTATTCACATATGGTTTTGTTTATATTCTAATTACTGCAGAATGCGTGAGAATTTTTTGTATTTGAAAGGGGGAAATAGGAACTTTCAGCTTATTTCTGTCATTCTTATTCGGAAGTCTACAATATCCCTTTGATTCCAAGAAATTCCTTATTTTTCTTAGTTGACAAAAGCTGTGATACTCTTGGATCAGGAAATTGGTGAAAAGCTTTCTGAAATTGGGGGCAAGTTGGAGTATCCTGATTTGACTAAGGAGACTGCAAATGAGATAGAAGCTCTATGGAATGATGCTGCCATTCAGGTAGAGTCTTTTAGATAGTATGGGGTCTTTCTTAATTCGATGTTTAACTTTATTTCTGGTTATCTTATAGATTCATTTTTGCTACAGCGCCTATTTCAGCGATGTAGCAATGTGCAGAAATTGTTTTATTCTATACAATGTTTGGAAGTTGTATGGTTGATTACACATTCATTTTCAGGAAACTTATTCTCGTGGAAATATTCTACAAATACCGGACTGTACTCTTTATTTCATGGACAATTTGGGAAGATTGTCTGAAATGGATTATGTTCCAACTAAGGTCCTTAAACTTCCATTCTTCCATCACCATTCTGCAGTGTAGCCATTCTTTTGTCTATTAGCTATTTTGGTTTTATCATTTCTTTCCAAATTTGACTTTTCATTTAATATTGAGTGTGACATGTGTTCGTTAATGATGGCTATTTTTCTATACCCAATTGAATCCTTTTTCTTGGTTCATTCTAAAATGTTCAATTACTAGAAGTTCCCTGTGGGCCAGAAAAAAAAATTTATTTCTGAGTTTTTTTTTGCTGTTTATCTATTGGATTAACAGGAGGATGTTCTTTATGCCAGAGTGCGGACAACTGGTATTGCTGACATCCAGTTCAGGTAGAAGTAGATTTACTGATGTATTTGCTTTGCAGCACATTTTTATATGCCTTTCTCAGTTACTCTTGGTTGGCTCGGTTGTTTCTTGTTTGCGATATATTCCTAATAATTGAGTATTGTTTTAATGCCTTTTTAGCTAAAACATTTTATAAAGAGAAAGACAATTGTGTTTGTGTAACATCAACCGTTTTGCTATTTACAAAATTACCATCTATGTCTAAAAATTCACAACAATGCCATCAAATTTCAATCAATATTTTTTTTCAAATTCATAATGGTTTGGTGGTAGCACACACAAATGCCTGAGTTTGTTAGGGTTTTTTTTTTAATTTTTAATTTCTTTATTTTTTTAAGTTTTGAGTGGTTATTCTGTAAGCTTGATTTCGGAGGCATGCAGGCAATTTTTTCAAAAAAAAAAAAATGTTATTTTTTGCTCGATCTCTTTTGTTCTTAGCCACTTTCTTTAATCCTAGTTCTATAAGCAGAATTGATTCTTCTTCTCTCCATTGTTCATGCATATTTTATGTTTTTGTTCTTTGTGATAGATCATTCTTTATAAGTTTAATATTCTTAGTTTTACCATCGTATTCATTAATCCATGTCAAATTTTCAAGTATACTCCAGCTTGGAATTTGAGCATATTCTGTTATCCAATTCATATATTCATGTAAGATAGCTATACCGCAATTACTGCTATTTCATTTAGTTTCTCTTCGGAAATGATGTTTTGTTTTTCAAAACATTTTATTGGTTGCTATCTTCATGGTGCCAGCTTATGCTAATAGGACAAGTTTCTATTTGTGCATTGTTTTCTTAGAAATGAATTGTGATAGTCTGAGCTGAGCTGTTTATTTAGACATATGATTTATTGTGATATAAAACATGGATCAATTATCATGCCTCTGGAGACTGGAATCAATATTTCATGCTTAGAATGCAAATGACTCTTTTTCCTATTCATGCAGTTGAACCAGATCCAATGGCCTGTTTATTGTGTAAAAACTATCTCATAGGACTGCAAGAATCGGCTGAGCTGTCTAGCCAGCTGGCTGGCTTTTGTACCTTTTGGCAACTTCATCCCCATTCTCTTTGCTGAATTTGAACTCATCCCCCTTAAAAATCTGATTTTTTCACAGCATTAACATATTGTTAGACTGGCACCTAAGAATAATTTTTTTCCTTTTATTTGTTATTCTTTGTGGGGTATAAATAATTATGATTAGGATTATGTATGCTATAAGATTGTTGTCTTGAGTCTTAGTGTTAGGATTTGTGAGAGATTGCCTGTCTCATGTGTTTGAGTTGTATTGCTTGATAATATTGAAATAAAGTATTTGGTTGCCCTAATCTCTGTGGAAAACTCTTTTGACTCCTATTAAATTGGTATCAAAGCAATTGATTTATGTGAGATTACTAACAAATAGATGCTGGGAAGCCCTAAGGAATCGTGACTTGCAGAGTCTTTGTTTACGTCCTTTCGTCACAGATCGGATTACAGATTCTGGAAAGCGACGTTAGATTGTGACATCAAGGTAGTCGGGATCACGATTGAGTAGTACTAGAAGATTGCAATTTCATCGCTCCTTTGCCAACTATGTCAGAAATCCTTGATTATGGGAAGTTGATGGGATTTGATTTCGTCACAGATTGGATAGCGGGGTAGAGAGAGTCGCGATTTGACCTAGGGAAAGTTAAGAAAGTTCATAATCCATAGTGAGGACAGAAGAATCACTGTTTGCAATAAAATCGTGGTTTTTACGGGATCGTGGGTACATACACAAGCATTCTCGACCTAATAGTGTGATTCCTGCTAGCTGAGAAGCCTACCACCGGATCATGACGTACAAGAGTTTTACCTTTGTGATTTAAAACCTTTCTGGGAGTAACAAGCAACAAAGTAGACTCTCTGGCGATGAAATTAGAGAAAGTGGTGAGTCAAATTAGATTTGAAATGGAGGAGCATTTCTTGTACATATAGGGGACATTCACGATCTTTGGAAGAAATGATAGAAGAAGATCGTAGAGTTTCACACAAATTTGTTGCTGGCCACCGCGGAATTGATTGACGGCGTATGGAGAAGATGTGAGCGGTAGCAGTATGAAGGATTTGTGTGGCATCATGACAATGTCGTCGCCTTAGGCAGATCTTGAGCCGCGAAAGGAGTCGGGAGCGAATTCAGGCGACAACACTTGGAAGGGATAACATGAAATATGAACAGCTGGACTGAATGAAATCAAGCTGGATTGCACAAATGAGTTAGTAGCGGATTTGAGCAGCAACACCTGGAGGGAATGACACGACGTATGGGGGTTTGGAAACAGTGGTGGCAGGAAGAAAGGAATGACATGTGATTCAAAACTGGAGAAGTTCACTTCGAAGAATTTTGACCTTGAATAGGAAACCACAGTGGTGGGACCTCGACGTAGGACTGCATCCAATTGCGCCAGTATCTTTTGCTGTGACAGCTTTCCAGACAGAAGGCGATTCAAGTGTAATGATAGGGACCAAATAGGTGGTAAAGAGCATAAGAGTGTGTAAGGAATTGATTTTGATACTGCAGAGCATTCAGAGGGAGACAAAATGGTGGTGCTTTGCGGCGACCCTCATTTGTGCAAGATTTTGGTGTCAGGGGATCCATTGAAGGTGCCGACTATATTAGAGTGGCCACTACCTAAGATTGTGAAGGGCTTGAGAGTATTCTTGGGACTTACATGATACTATCGGAAGTTAATGGAGTGTTGCAATTCAATAATGTGGCCGTTAATGGGGAACCCATACTTTTTAGAAGTTGAAGATGACCATGACGAGTGTACTAGTGCTTGTGTTACTTAATTTTAACCAAACTTCTATTGTAGAAACAGATCTTTTAGGGTTAGATCAGACACAGTTCTTATGCAATCTCAACAACACGTCACTTATTTCACTAATTGTTGACTGCAAAAGTTAGGCTCAAATTAGTTTATGAGTGAGACACATACGACGTGATCTGACTACAATTTTCTTTTTCCAACCTGTGAACATGTCTTTCTGAGAGGGGAGTAATGGTAAAATGACGCTTAAGCGTAATTTAGTTATTTTATTAGCTATTATCGTGTGATATAAATATGATTTTTTTTTACTTAGGTTAGGTATTTTATAAGATTTTTGTTTTAATTCTCAGGGTTAGGGTTTGGGAGAGATCGCTCAACTCTCTAATGTTAGAGTTAGGGTTTGGGAGAGATCACTACCTTGATGAATTATAGGCGCTTTTTTGAGTTTTGTTGCTTGATGATATTGAAATAAAATATTTGGTAGCCCTAATCTCTCTGAAAACTCCTTTGGTTCCTATCACATACCTTTGTTGGTAAGGATTTCACATCATTTCTTATGTATTTATTATCGATATTATTCTAAGATAGGTGAAGTGGATATGGGTATAGAAAGTGCAAGGGACAGGGAATGAATCCTCTCAAATCTCTATGCCTCCACGTATACATTCATAACCATACCATCTCTTATGTGTCCGAAAGGGAACTGTCAAGTCTGGAAGACAGATGGTGATGCGAGAGCTAGTGACAGAGTAACAGGAGTGGAATACACATAATTGAGATACTGCATTTGTGGGACTAGTTGGTCGACCAAGTTTCGATTTCGAAATAGCAGGATTTTGCAATTTCGTGAAATCGGACACACCAACGATCACAAAATTGAATGCATGAGTCCTGACTTTGAATTTTTAGTATATATTTTGTTTTTTGATTTCTTTCCTATTTTTCTAATTTCTGGTTAGTTTTCTTGTTATTAGTGCACTATTTATGTGTTGTTATTTTGCTTGTTTAGGGAGACTTGCTTGATTTTGTATTTTTTGGAGATTGTAGTATATGTTTTCTAACTTAAGGGTACTGTAGCATCTTCATTTTTCAAGGGGTGTTTGTAGTTTGTATAGGAACATGTGACGAGTCTTTTCGCCATCCGTACATCTTCGTTTTAGAGTTCTCTTTAATTTTTCAGTCGGGACAACCTCCGAAGAACGCTTATTCCCTTCCAAATGTTGTCGACCTCCAATATTCTTATTCCCTTGCTATTCCACAACCACCTCCTTACTAATTCTGCTTCCTTAATTATCTTCCAGAAGCTCTCGAATGATATGATCTGATATTCGAGACGACAAACCCTAAAATTTTAGGGATTGTCTTCCTTGCTCCCAATAAAAAAATTCCATACAAGCTTTGACCCATAAAAAAGAAAAGAAAAAGAAAAGCTCCATCATACCCAAACCATTATTATTACAATTCCTAGCCGAAAATCTAAACTAACCATAAACCATAATTTTATTTTTAGCCAAAATTGGATAAAGAGATGCCATGCCACTAAAGAGAAATTCTTAATGAGGTGTCAACAAATTTATGATGGAGAATATGCACCATGAAATTCTCTAATTGTGACAAAGGCTTACCTCTTTTGAGAGGAGACAACTCGGAGATGCCACTGATAGCCATCAAGGTGACTCGTTACATCGAGAGGAAGTGAATTCTTTCCACCAAGTAGTTTCTTGCGACAAAGAACCAATTTCCTGATGATTTGGGATGAAATATCAGAGAAGAAACTAAGATGTTAGAGTGAAGATAGATTTGCTGATTTTTGACGGTCTTATGTATTCAGACATGTTCATTGAGTGGCTTCAGAAAGTTGAACTGGCCTTTGAGTACAAGAACATTTCACCTGATAGTAGGGTCATGCTAGCTACTATTAAGTTATGAAATAATGCTTCCTTGTGGTGGGGGAATTTGAAGTGCCTAGGACAATATGCGAGAAACGACAACCACTATTTGGTCTCAGATGAAAAAGTAATGTAGTGCTAGCATCTACGAACACATTACAGACAAGACATGTTTTTTAGACTTAACCTTTTGCAACAACAAGTTGCCTCAGTAGAGGAGTACGAGTTCAAGCAGCTTATGTTGAAGTGTGAGCTAATGGAGCTTGAGAAGAATAACATAGTTCGATATCTTGGGAGATGGAGACCGTTCATTATCAATTTGGCACAATTATAGTCTTATGAGAAATTACAGGATGTCCAGATCTTTGACTTGAAGGTGGAAGATAACACAACAATATCAAGTCCATACCACTCTTCAAGCAGGGTCCAACTGTTGAATAAGATAGTAAGAGTATACCTAGAGGATCACTGAAGCCTACCCCGCTTAAAGAGAAACCAATTTAGAGTGAAGAAAAAGTGGAGACCGCCAACACTCCCAAATCTGTCTCAATTAAGAAGAGCTTGAAGTGCCATGATTTGTGGCACATTGCATCATACTAACCAAACAGGGGAATGATATATTTCATTGAACAAAAAAATATTTGAAATGAGCAAGTGAAATAAGAGAAAATGAAGATGCCAAAGAAGAATATAAGCTTGCAAATGATTATCTGAGCCCATGAGAGAGATTTTAGCAGAGCTAATATTAGTTGCCTTAGAAGGTTGTGAGTTCGAGGAACCAAGACCAAAAAAGGGTCAGCCCCCATTGAAGGAGTCGCCAGATGTTCTGATTGATAGTTTACCATCTAAGTGGCTACCATTGATGGTGGTTTAGTATGTCATGGAATTTATTCTAGGGTTGATTTCTCTAGATAGACTTGTTTATCAGATGAGCCCAACCGAGTTCGAAGAGTGGAAGAGGCAAGTTACATATTTAATGACTCTGACTTAATTTAGGAATACTCGTCTATTTGTCATGTTAGCTCTGGTTATATAAAAAATGAATGACTTTATTCTAGCAGACAGACTTTGGAAGGACGCATATGTTTCAGAATTGTCTTAGATCGATGTGAGCATATCACAATTGTGACCGATTGGCTGATGCCAACCACACTACGTTTTTTGTTTAGCTTTTATAGCTCTTTTTGTAAATTTTTGACTTTTGTTTTAATGCAAAATGCATACCATTCATAGATGGATGTGAGCATTATATTTTGTAGTGGAGTTGCGTCAGACATAGCAAGACAATGAATATGTTATGATGATGGTGGATCGAGTCCTGAGTTTCTTAGGAAGAAGGCAAAGCTCCTATTATCAGGAAGAATGATGCTAACGATTGAATAGTGGGAGCGAAACTCCCACGGTGTAGGATTTTGCAATACGCGCAATCGAGATCTTGTGTCGTGGGATTAGGATATCGACCAAGTTTCGATCTTCTAATTTTTAGAATTTTTTTTAGGATTTCGCAATTTCGTGAATCCTTACACACCAACGATCTTAGGATTGAGTACATGAGTGTCGACTTCTAATTTTTAGAATTTTTTTTCACATTGATTTATTTTCTGTTTCTCTATTTTTTATTTAGGTTATCTCTTATTAAGGAGCTATTTATATGCTCTTATTTTTTTGGTTTAGGGAGAATTTTACTTGATTTTGTGTTTGTTGGAGATTGTAATATCTATTTTGTATCTTAAGAAGTATTGTATCATCTTTCTTTTGCAAGTGGTGTGTAGCTTGTGTAAATAGGTGGTGAACCTCCTCGCCATCTATATTCATCGTTTTGGAGTTCTCTTTGTTGTTTTTCAGCCTGGACAGCTGTCGACCACCCATATTCTCATGCCCTTGCCAGTCCACAACCATTTCCCTATTAAATCTGCTTCCCAAACACCTCTATTAGCCCTAGAACGTTATCAGATGGAGATCAAAGCTACGTTTCTGACACTTGCATGAAGATTAAATGAGATGTGATGGGCGGCAGCAGCAATTGCAAGGACAAATGAGCCACTTCAAATTTTTTTCCATCTTATCCCTTTTAAAATTATCAGGTTTTTTTTTAATGATTTATATTTTGATTTATTAAATCAATTTGATCACCAACCAATTGGCTATGCGATTTGATCATACTGTTGACAGTATTGTCTTCCACGTCTTTAGGTTCATGTGGATGTTCCTATTTGCCAATGATTCTAACTTCTAAATTGTTGTGTTCGCTTGTTACATTCCACTCTTCTATGCAAGTTTGCCAGTCTACTTTGATACGTCAATNCATTATAATCCTTTCATTTTACTTCTATCTGCAAAATGCAGCTTCCATTATCAATGGTATATAACTAACCTTCTATTTGTATTACCTTAGCTCTCATTGGCGCATCACCATATCATCATTTCTCTCTTAATGATTTTACTAATCCATCTTAATTCTCCTTTCAAGCATTTAATTTTACTCATAATAGCTTGTCCATTGTCCTACACTTTAATAGGATAACACACCTAATTAAAGCCACATTACTTACTTTTTTTAATTTTTTTTATTCACAATATGTACTTTCAAGTCTCCATGTAGTTATCATATTGCACAACGCTTTGTGGGCCTTTCTCCATTAAACATTTTTCTTTAATTCTAGATGATGTAGTCATCATTATCCTAATTGTTTTGTATAATAAATCCAAAGAGTTTGAATCTATCACACTTGGGTATTAATTAATCTTCAATATTTCATGGTTATTCTCAATTTATGAAGGCATTAAATTGTACCCAATTTTTGTTTTATTAGTTATTGCACGGAAACTAATTGTGTGCAAACACGGCGTGAAAAGAAATCGTTGAAAACTCAAAGCATACGGCTCAAAGTTTACATTGGTGTAAATAATGAGACAACTTGACTAAATTCTTGACGACAAAGAAATGTTCTTTATAATAGAGAAGGATAAATTAGACTTTTCTCATAAAGTCTATCAAATATTGGGAGAAGAATAATAAATGACAAAGTAATGAAGTAAGAAATTTAGAGCACAAATCAGTAACCTTGAGTAATATTCTCTGTTGACATCAATAAGATGTTTCTTGACACTACTGAAGTCACTTTCAACACTATCGTGCTTGTTTGCAGCATCATCATTCTTGTACTGTGACCACTTTGTTTGCGTTGATCAAAACGGTTTGCAACCACAAAACAAAAACCTAGTTAACTTTTCTTTCTTTTTTCTTTTATATTATTTTCTCTAGTTTTTTCATATTTTTTTTTCCTCCCTGCTTGTCTTCTTTTTTTCCCCTTCTCATTTTCCAACTACCAAACCCATTTCCAAAACAATTCCAAGCTAATTTTCCTTTCCAGCTTTCCTATTTATAAGATTTATTGAGGTTGAACTTTAAAACAGAATTTGGAGCTCATGCATGAGAACCATTTTGAATAAAATTTTAATATATTTTTTACCCAAGAAGATAATCCAAATAAAATGTTTTTACCCACAAATTCTTTGAGAATCTAGCAGAATAAAACATGTTTGGCTTTGAATATATAAGAAAGGGATAAGAGTGAAATTCATAAACTTTAATGGTTATTTTTGATATTATGAGTGATACCAGAGTTAAACCCAAATCACAATAGGGAAAACAAAGTTTATGAGTGATGCCACAGTACCTAGGCTAGGAGCAGGTCTCACTACTTGATTCTCTTTCGTATGAAGCGCCTCAGGAGATTTCCTAGGCTCTTATTCACCACTTCCATATGATCTTCTCTTTGTGGATGAGTTGCTGAGCTGAATTGTAGTTTAGTACAAAGTTTTTCCCATAGGATTCTTCAGAAGTGACTTAAGAATTTGGAGTACCTTTCAAATGTAATGGTCTTGGGTATTCTATGTAGTCCTATGATCCCCTAGGCGTATAGGTCAGCGACATTTGATGTATCCAATGTCTTGTTGTAAGGTAAGAAATAAACCATCTTTGAGAACATGCCAACCACGACCATTACTGAATCCTTGTTCCGCTGTGTCCTTGGGAGACCCATTACAAAATCCTCGCTAACATCCACTCAAGGGCCTCACGTAAGCCCTCCATTTTGCCCTCTAGTTTTTGAAAGGTGAATCTCTGCACTGTCAAACGTATTGCTCCACATCTCTCGTCAGCTATGTTGCATCAATGCGAACATGCAGACACAGATACGACATATTCTTGAAAATATATAACACAGGCACGCGCCAAACACATCATTATAATCTAAGGATTGTAGTAACCATGACAAAGTACTTGTGTCATTGGCACACATCACACATTGCCACAACGTTCTCTACATCTATGCACATCCCTGTCTAATAAAGCTCTGGCGATAGGAGACTGTATGTCTTATGTTTTCTCGAGTGTCCTTCGATTGCATTGTCGTGAAACTTCTAGAATAGATTTACTCCATTGCACTTGGCAACATGAACTGCCCCTGGTCGTGCAACTTCAACTTTTCTCATATTTTCCAATCTTATATATTGCTTGTTCTCCCGTCGTAGAGCTTTTCAATCTAGGACCAAGGGTACCGATAATGCTGCCAGCTGAGGCTCATTGATAATCTCGTTAGTGCATCTTCGATTTTATTATCCAACCTTGGCCATTACCAAATCTCAAAATCATAACTCATTAGCTTAGATAGCCACCTCTGTTATTCCTCAACCATCATCCTCTGCTCAAAGGGATATTTTAAGCTCTTCTAATTTAACCTGACTAGAAAGTGTCGACCCAACCGGTAGGGTCGACACTTATGAATGGCCAATATAATTACCATCAACTTTTGCTTGTACACTAGCTGAGCCTCATCCTAGTTGCGAGCACCTGGCTGAATTAGGCAATCGACTGTTGAGCCTGCATGAGTACTGCTTCTATTTCGTCTCCTGATGTATCAGTTTCTACCACAAATGGTTTACTGAAGTCTGTAAGTGTTAATACTAGAACATTGGTAATGTATCTCTTCAGATGTTCGAAGGCCTGTGTTGCTGTTTCCCTCTACTTGAAATAGTTTTTATTTAGCAGCCCTGTTAGTGATAATGCTATTGTGTCGTACCCCTCACAAATTTAGGTATTATCTGGTGAGACCTAGGAATTTTATAAAGCCCTTCAAGCTCTTTCGTAAAGGCCAGTCCACCAAGCCTCAATCTTGGATTGGTCTGCTGCTACTCTTGCCTTGGTCATCACGTGCCCTATGTACTCCACTTGTAATTGTGCAAAAGAAGGAACATTTCTTCAAGTTGGTGTACAACTAGTGCTCCGTCAACTTTTTCAAGATCGTCCTTAGCCGTATTTGTACAATTGTAGATCAGAATGACATCGAAGGACTAGGACGAATTTTCTAAGGAAGGGCTGAAAAACCCGATTTATGAGAGACTGAAATGTGGTCGAAGCGTTGATGAGGCCAAACATCATTACCAGGAACTCGTAATGTCTTTCATGTGTCCTGAACACTATCTTGTTCATATCAACTGGATTCATCCTGATTTGGTGGTATCCCAACTTAAGATCAATTTTTAAGAACATTGACTACCCCATAAAGCTCATGTTGCAACTCATCGATCACATGGATAGAAACCTTGTCTAATATAGTTTCATTGTTCGAAGTTCGGTAGTCCACAAAAAAATTTACAACTATCATCTTTTTTCTTCACTAATCAGACTGAACTGGAAAAGGAACTTACACTGGACTTGAAAATCCCAGCTTTAAGCATCACTTGGATTAACTTCTCCTTCTCATTCTTCTAAAATTTGAGGATACTGGTATGGTCTGAGACCGATAGGAGGGATAATTTCCTTCAAGGTACTGACATGCTTGTGCTCCCGTGGTGGCGGTAATTCACTAAGCTGCTGAAAGATGTTTGAAAACTATTGTAGGAGCTGTTGAACACCCTTGGGAAACTCTTGTGACTCGGGATCCCGAATTTCTTTTATGCTCTGAAACTCCACCAAATAGCCTAACACTGCTCCTCGTACGTCTTGACCATGGTTTTGAGCGAGACTATGGTTCTACATAAGCTAGCATCTCCTTTCAGCACCATCTTCCTACCCCACCTTGAATTCCATTGTCAAGGATTTCCAATCTACTTTCATCTCCCCAAGCATTTGTGACCGCCCAGAATCACATTAGTGCTACTCAATTCCAAGGTAAGGAAGTCCTCCACTTGTAGGTCATGTAGTGTTAAAATTAACCCTTTGCAAATTTCCTGACTTTTCTACATCTTCTCTGTCCCCATGATGATCTGAATGCTCCCAATTTCTACCAGCTCCAACCTTAAGGCAACAAAAATCCATTCCACAATTCGCTCACTCCAACTTGAACTCCACTGTCAAGGATTTCTAATCAACCTTTGTCTCTCCAAGCATCTGCAACCACTTCATCCTTAGAATCACATCAGCGCCGCTCAAGTCCAAACGAATTCCTCCACCTTTAGGCCATATAGTGTCAGAACTAATCCCTCGAAAAATCCAAGCATCTGCAACCACTCCATCTTCTCTATCCCCAACGTGACCTCAAAGCTCCCCATATCTACAAACTTTAACCCTAGCCGATCCATGATCTGATTCGAGACGAAATTATGTGGCCATATTATATCTACCAACTCCACAGTCGGCTGCTCCACTATCCATCCTTTCATCTTCATAGTGTCATTCAAGGTAAATCCTACTATTGAATTGAGGGACACCTATGCAATATCCAAGTACAAATGCTCATCTTCTTCCACCATGTCTTCCTTTAGCTCCTCACTATTTGTTTCCTACCCCTTACGAACTAAACGAACCTGATAAGGATGTCAATCGAGTCAGTGTGTCGGGTTGGGTCTGAACCGAAAATGACCCAGCCCGAATCAGGTCAACCTGAACCCGACCCAAATAATAAACTAGTTAAAAAACTTAACCCGGACTTGACCATAAAAAATATTTTGGTCTATCCTAACCCAAATTTTTCGAGTTGAGTTCGAGTCGTGTTGGGGTGTCGAGTCAATTTTTGACACCTAAGGATGTCAATTAGGGTCAACGAGTTGGCCTGAAAATGACCTGACCCTAATCCGATCAACCTAAACCTAACCTAAATAATAAACAAGTTGAAAAACTCAGCCCGGACTCGACCCGAAAAGTATTCAGGTCAATCTTAGCCCATATTTTTCGAGTCGATTTTGAGTCGTGTTGGCATGTCGGGTCAACTTTTTGACACCCCTAGGACTTGAAGTGCATGCTCCATTCAATGGTGGCCTGGGGCATACCTCTCATCACATCAAAAAATAATCCTTTCACTCTCTTATCCTGCACTTTTGTCTCAATAGGGCTCTTGAAATTTTCCCATGACGTGTCGCTGTATTCCTTCCCTTTGGCGCCTCTTTCTGAAACGATACCGTTTGGGACCTTGGTGTCATGGCCATCGAGACTCTTGTAGAATCCTCCTGCGGTGCCGCTTTTGTTGGTCTTCTTCACCTATTTCTTATTTTCCATCATTTGGGCAAGCTCCATCATCTCCCTCAATCCTCACGGTCTCAATTGTCA
This sequence comes from Phalaenopsis hybrid cultivar, assembly GCA_002079205.1. Lineage (NCBI taxonomy): Eukaryota > Viridiplantae > Streptophyta > Magnoliopsida > Asparagales > Orchidaceae > Phalaenopsis > Phalaenopsis hybrid cultivar. The sequence continues at coordinate 82,191 of JXCR01148681.1, read as the reverse complement.
GAGGGCTGCTCAGTTGTCGGCTTTAGGCCCATAAAGAAGTTCCCCTTGAGTCTTGCTACAGAAATACCACTCATCTGCCCCGACAATAGCTTGAACCTCTCCTTAAATTCTGTGACCGTCCCCTCGTGAGTCAAAGCATGGAATTGCTTTTGTAGGTCTCCTTTTTGAATTGATCGAAAACGTTCCAACAAGCAATCCTTAAACTCTTTTTACGAACGGATTGGGTACCTCGCCTCCATCCACTGAAGCCATGCTAGGGATTTTCCCTCCAAACATAACCCTGCCGCCATGGATTTTTCTTCCTTTTTTAACCTATTTGCTGTAAAGTATCGCTCCATTCGATACTTCCACCAATGTGCATTTTCTCCTTTGAAGATTGACATCTTCAGTTTCCTCACCCTCACATTGCCACCCCAAGTTACTCTCCCTATGTATTTTCCCTTGTGTATAGGGTGAAACTCCCTCGTTCGGTCATTGCCACACCCCACTACTGCTCTCTTCTTCGCGCTCCTTTGTGCCTCTTGCATAACACCCCCCCTCCCCAAATTTTCGCCCCTCCCCTCCATTAGAAGTTTCTACTCCACCCCCTCTCGAAGTTCTAAAGGAAAATCTTGATTGTAGATGTTTTCCTCTTCGTGTTCCCCTCGTTTGATCTCTTTTCCTTTCGATTTGGTTAAGGATTCTGGTTAGGGTTTGCAATTTTAATCGCCGTTGGGGTCTTGTTCTGCATATCAATGAGCCTCTTTATCATCTCCTGAGGGCTCTCAAATCGGTCCTACTCTCGAGTTTCCATCCATTCGGTTTTTTCATGAAAGAAAATATATCCTCTATGGTGGAAAATCTTCCTTGCATTCTCGATCTGATTTGCTTTACTTCTCCTTCCAACACATTCACTTTCTTTGTTGCCATTCTTTCAGATTCTCGCTTTGATACCAATTTGATACGATCCAGAACCAAAACAACAAACAAACATCGATTAACTTGCAATTGAGAGGGGGGAAAACTCAAATAATGTTTGATTTCACTAATAACAACGCAAATAAATAAGATACAATGTTGTTCTACTTGTCGGGAGGTAGATCGACTCTCCACAAACACTAAACGCTACTAGGAACAACACACGAAAGCAAAGGGTCCAGAAAAGAAAACCCCCACAGATCCTCATACTTGGCCCTCGAAAATACCCCTTATGCCTCCTACAAACTTTCCCCCAAAACCCTCTTATTTCCTCTCCTATACGAGATTAGGGGCTCTTTCTCGTGACATGTGTGTCCCGCTCTTTTCCCTTGGGTCGTCTTGTTGGGCTTGCCATACTCAATCTAAGTCGGTCCCTTCTGTACCACCGTAACGGGAGGCAAAGCTGGTCCTTCCTAGATCGGTGTAAGAGCTGGCATATCATGATATTTTAAAATCAATCACTTTACACCGCAATTGTATTTTTATGCTTGTACGTAAAATAATTCAATTTGAATGATATTTTTATTGAAAAACATGAAATTCTAAATTTCATGAAGAGGTTGGCCTTAATCTGAGTAATGAATATGTTTGATCATGTCCAATCAATTTTATAGTCAAATAAAATTCAGTGCTTAATTAATTTTATCAGTTGAGAAGGTCAATGATTTTAATGACATTTTTTTAGAAATTTGATAATCAAACTTAAAAAAATGTTTGAAAAAAATTTCTCTTTTGATGATGTTTTTTCATTGATATGTACACGTAGACATTTCACGTGATGTGTGGACGTAGACATTTCACGTGATGTGTGGATGTAAAACAAAGAAAAAACTATTCAAAACTAGTTTGGCTGACACCTAATAGTCATATGAGAATTTGGTACATTATTTTTATTATTTTCTTTCTTATATTGCCAAAATATATTATAAATAATAAAATGTTTGAATTGCTACATTAGCTAGGGGTTTGTTGGTTTCGAAGGAAAATGAGAATTTTAAGTATTTGCTCACAGAGAAAAATATATGTTTTCTCAACAACATGTCTTTAATGACAATTAATCCAGATGTTGCGTTCTTTATCACCCTTGACCTGTATGTTTAGAAAACATTTCTAAAATTTAGGGTGGTGTTCGGTAGCATAATTTAAATAGGATTAAATCATGAATTAGCATAAACCCCGCCAAACATAACAACAAACTGCAACAACAAACAACAACAACAACAAAGCCTTAATCCCACTACGTGGGGTCGGCTACATGAATCCTTTTTCAACAATAACAACAACGTATAATATGATTAAAAAAATAAATATTAAAGCATACAACAACAACAACAACAATAACAAAGACTTAATCCCACTACGTGGGGTCGGCTACATGAATCCTTTTTCTCCATTGCGTCTTATTTAGTTTCATATTTTTATTTAGTTCTAATAAATTAAGATCATTTTTTATACATTAAGCCAAAGTCTCCCTAGGTCTACCTCTGCCTTTCTTGACATAAGTAGAATCTAAAACACCTACTCTCGTAATCGGATCATCAGTTGGTCGACGTTTAATATGACCAAACCATCTAAGACAACTCTCTAATTTTGTCCATCACAGGAGCCACACCAAACCTATTACAAATATATTCATTTCGCATTTTGTCTCTAACTGTAAAGCCGCTCATCCACCTAGTCATTCTCATCTCGACACCACTTAACTTAGTATTATGCTTCTCTTTTAAAAGCCAACATTCAACGCCATAAAGCATTGCAAGTCTCGCCACAATCTTATAAAATTTTCCTTTCAATCTAAGCGGTACTTTTCTATCACACAAAAAGCCTGAAGCATTCCTCCACTTCAACCATCCCACTTGAATTTTACTATTAACATTCTCATCTATATCACCATCATTTTGAACAATAGACCCGAGATATCTAAATCGTTCACACCTTTTAATAGTTTGATCACCCAAAGTTACACTTCTGTCACTAGAGTTGCTACTATTAAAATTACGTTCCATGTATTCAGTTTTAGCTCGACTCAAATGAAGGACTTTAGACTCCAATGTAGGCCTCCATAATTCAAGTTTTTCTTGGGCTCTCTCTCATCCTATCCACGAGAAGGATACCATCAACAAAAAACATAAACCTTCTACAGTAAGACCATCCATAACTAAAGCAAAAAGATATGGGCTTAAAGCCGATCCCTGATGTAATATAACAGAAATAGGAAAATATTTTGTCAATCCTCCGGCTTAAAGTCGATCCCTGATGTAAACCAACAGAAATAGGAAAATATTTTGTCAATCCTCTGAACACAAGTAACAGCTTTAGTATACATATCTTTAATGACTTGAATATAAGTCATATCAACGGAACACAAGTAACAACTCTAGTATACATATCTTTAATGACTTGAATATAAGTCATATCAACATAACACAAGTAACAGTTCTAGTATACATATCTTTAATGACTTGAATATAAGTCATATCAACACCTTTCTCGTAACAACTCTAGTATACATATCTTTAATGACTTGAATATAAGTCATATCAACACCTTTCTTATCAAGAACTCTCCAAAGGATATCATTTGGAACCTTATCGTAAGCTTTTTTTAAACCAATAAAAATCAAATCTTGACCCTCCTTATTATCTCTGAACTTCTCCATCAAACATCTCAATAAATGTATAGCTTTCATACTAGACCTGCGCAACATAAATCCAATTTGATTATAAAAAACTTTGTAATACGTCTTAACCTATGTTCAATTGCTCTCTCGCATAATTTTAAAGTATGACACATCAACTTAGTTCCTCTATAATTTTCACTCTTATGCATCTTTTTTATTCTTAAAAATGGGGACAAAAATGCTCTTTCTCCACTCAGGTATTTTTTTAGTTTTAAAAAAAAATTATTAAAGAGTTTCGTAAGCCAAGAAACTCCCAAATCTCTTAAATATTTTCACACTTCAATTGGGATATCATCAGGTCTTTCAGACTTTCCACCCTTTGTTTTCTTTAAAGTCTCATCAACCTTTTTACTAATGCAACGGTAAAAATGAAATGTTTTATTATTATTAATGATATTAAGACTACTAAAGTCTATCATATTTTCAGAAGTTTCATTAAAAAGTTTATCAAAATAACTCACCCACCTATTTTGAATATCTTTTTCTAACAAAAATACTTTTTGATTTTCATCTTTAATATACTTTGCTTGAATTGAATCTTTACTTTTCTTTTCTCTTTGTTTGGCTAGTTTATACATATATTTTTCACCATCTTTAGTATCTAATATATTATAAAGATCACTAAAAACATAATTTTTAGCGTCACAGATTGTTCTGTTACTCCCTGCAGGCCGTTTAATATTTTCCCAAGTTCTCTAAGCTTTTAACCTTAAGCCTATTTTTATGAAATATCTTTTTTTATTTTATCTTTTCTTGCATATTATTATTTCACCACCAATTAATTTTATTTATATGAACTTTTTCTTTTGACTCTCCAAGTACAACTTTTGCTACTTATTTAATAGTGTTTGTTACTTTATACAATATATAACATTTGTTTCTTCTTGAACATCCCAAATTTTGAAATATTAAATTTTACTCATAAAAATAATTTTATTTGTTTTTTAGGTTATCCCATCTAATTTTATGATAATGACTCATAGTATTCTTTATTTTACAACATTTCATCTTAAAATCTAGAACTAATAATCGATATTGGGTACTTAAATCCTCACTTGGAATGACCTTACATTCTTTACAATCTCGAGGATATCTTCTTTTAATAAGAAAATAATTAATTTGTTTTATTAGATCCATTTTTATAAGTAATAAGATGCTCATCTCTTTTCTTGAATAAAATATTAGTAATAATAAAATCAAATGCTGTACCTTCTTCATTAGTCCAAAACCGTAGCCATCATGAATATTTATGAAATCTTCTACCACTCTACAGACATATTACATTTAAATCTCTTCTAATAAAAATTCTTTTGTCAAGAGGTATCATTTGTATTAAGTCTTCTAAGTCATTCCAGAATTTATTTTATACTATATATCTAAATCTACTTGAGGATCATGAGCATTTATAATATTAAAAATCTTAGTATCAATAATAGTCTTAAGAGCTATAATTCAATCTCCAACTCTATTAATTTTTATAACATTATCTTTCAAACTCTTTTCTATAATTACACATAAACCATTTTTACCGTGACTTTTACCGGAATACAAATTTTCTTAGCCTTTTCTCCAACCCATTTAGTTTCTTGAATACATAAGATATTAATATTTCTATGAATCATAATATCAATTAATTCCATTAATTTACCATTGAGTGTACCTATATTTCAAGATCCTATCATAATATTAGTTTCATTAGTTTTATGGATTAACTTCTTTACTTACAACCGTCCGTAATGTGGAGACTATTTCTTATTTGAAACTACACCCGGACGTCGGTGTAACGGCTCTTGCACGCTTTTCACTGTATTCAGGCTATACAACACATCGTTTCCAGGGGACGTCCTAACACTCACACAATGATCAAAAAATTCATGTCATGATTTTTTTGACAAGTTTACGCTGGTTGTCGACTACTTAAGGTAACTCTCCTCTTTTCACATCCGGGCTTAGGACCGGCAATACAGTGTTAATAAACCCAACCAAACATAAAAAAAAATGTAAAAAAAAGATGGAAACTAAAATCAATGTTCCGTTAAATCAAATTTTTTCTCGTTTTATCTTTTTTGTGCATTTCGTCTCTTTTATGATATAAATACGGATTTTGTAATTCTAATTATGAGATTGATTTAAGAATTTCTTCTGTAGTAGTTGCCGAGCTCCATTCACATCACACAAAGTATCGGATTTATTGGATTTGTTTCTAGCCAATCATCGCCGGTCTCAACTGGAATAATATAAAAAAACAGATTTCAACTCAAATCCAGGCTCTATTTGGAGTCCATATCAATTTTTCTTTATTTCCGGTTGAGACTTGCTCCAGTGAACATGGACTATATTACTAGTGCTTTTTAAAATAACTCACTTTCCTTTTCCTTTCATTTAAAGTCAATAGATTTTACACAAAAAAAAAAAAAAAGTGGCGAGGGTTTCATTTTAAAATTAAGCTCTTAACTCCATGGATTTTAAAATACTCATGAGACGTTTCCAATCTTAGTTAAAGCCTTTCATCAAAATTTGATTTCACTTAGAACTAAGAAAGTGATCAACTTTCATACTTTTCTTTATGATCCTCCTCCATTTTTTATTCAATATTCTAAAACACTAAATTTAAAATAAATCCTCTTTTCTCGAAATTGAATGGATTTTCTCTCTTATTGTAGCTTAAATGTATTGGATAAAGATAGCATAAAGATGTCTTTAGATATATAAATTTATAGATAAAAATTGTTGAGGAGTTGGCTAAAAGAGATAACTTAGAGGATGATGATGTGACAATTTGTCTGATAAAAGGTTTTAGTGAATGATATGATTTGAGAGTGTGATATTTGATATCAAGGATTTTCTATTTATTTTTTATTTTTTTGAATATGAGCCTTCTGCGATATTGTGGACATCGTTCCTCTTGAATATTTCTCGAAAATCAAGTTACTCATAGTTGAGGTTAAAGCTTAAATGATTTCATTTAATTTGAGCACAGTTCTGTATTACAGTACCTGTATCCCATTATATAGGCACTCATTCATGAAATCGTTACGTGCACCTGATCAACAACCAAATATTTATTGAAATTTATGGAGTTTAGCGCTCCGATAGTTCTGATGGCAAGTAATGTCGATCAATGGTTTTGAAATGCAGGATTTTCATTTTGGGAGCTCAATGACCAAGTATCATTTGGAAGAAAAATGTGATTGATAAGATATGATCAATTTAGTGGACTTAGCATATGTTTTTCTGAATATCTGTATTTTTATGAGCAAAAGATCATAGAGAATCAATGACATGACTTTCATGAAGTGAATCAAGTGTTCTAGACTTTTTTCAATTAGGTTATAATGTTATGTACTGATCTTTAGAATAAATTTAATTAATTAATTAAACTTTTTTGACATGTTATTTATCATTTTAATTAACTATATCACTTGGGCGTTGGCACTGATCTTTAATTCTGTAATTGCTCCTTTGCATAATATGAACGTCAAGGTTTCTAGAGTTTTTCTTTCTGCTTGATATCTGGAACAGATAATGTTTATGTTTTAATCTTTAGAATTATTTTAAGTTTGGTAAAATTTGTATGGAATACAATGCCTTCTCTTTCGTGTGACAGTATCTCTGTACTATCAGGTATGATCAGACACTCTTTGAGGATGAAACAAAGAACAGGATGATGGAGACAAAAGAGCTTTTTGACTGGGTTCTCAAGCAAGCTTGTTTCGAGGTTTATTCATGGCTTCCTTAGGTCTCCATTCATGTTCTTGTGTTCACCTTGCTCTTAACCTGTTTCTTTGTGACAGAAAACATCATTCATGTTGTTCCTAAATAAATTTGATATATTTGAAAGAAAGGTGCAAAAAGTGAGTATACCACCAATAATCATCATGTTAATTACATAAATAGCACTTGAAACTTTGCTATTTACAAAACTAGCACCAAATTTTGCTCAAGTATCAAAATTCACAATAAAAGCCTAACCCATATCTTATATTTTTATCAAATTCCCAATGGTTTGATCGTGACACGTGTAAATGCGCTGGTTTGGTGGTTCAAAAAAATGTTGTGGGTGCTAGTTTTGTAAAGAGTTTCAAGTGCTATGCATGTAATTATCCCATTTTTCAAATGTTTTTGTGCAATTTACTAAAATGATTCCATTTCTTGAAACAGGTCCCCTTAAATGTATGTGAGTGGTTTAAAGATTATCAGCCTATGACATCAGGGAAGCAAGAGGTTGAACATGCCTATGAGTATGTGCGCTTGTGCTTTTTTCCTATGTATTTACAATTCTAACACTTATACTTTTTCATTTATCCAACTAAATATTTCATACCAAATCAAAAGTATCTCACTATTTTAAGTTTAAAAAGTGAAAGTCACTTTTTAATTCATAGGTAGGGTGTCATATTTGTCGAGGAATTGAAGTATAGGTTTTAGATATAAAATTAAATGGCTTGTATGTAAATCATCTAAAAGTTTATTTTCTCCCTCTAGATTTGTTAGGCTTTGTTTGGGGCAGCTTATCCGCTGCGGCGGCGTTTTGAAAACGTTGCATCATTATTTGAAAGCTGTGTTTGAGCAGCTTATCTAAAAACACAGTTGGTTTCTTACGCTAAACGCGGAACGCTGGTCGAACTCCACAGTCCACGTTTCCAGATAAACTACTTATCTTGATAAGCACAAGCTGCCCCAAATACACCCTTAGTTTCTGTGTGGTGCTTGTTTCTTTAGCACAGAAATATCGAAATGCCAAATTTTGAAAATTTCATCAGATTGCTATGAAGACGGACGTAATTATTTTAGAATGTAATAACCCCATTTATTGTTTCCAAANGGAGAATTTTACTTGATTTTGTGTTTGTTGGAGATTGTAATATCTATTTTCTACCTTAAGAAGTATTGTATTTTCTTTCTGTTGCAAGTGGTGTGCTANGGAGAATTTTACTTGATTTTGTGTTTGTTGGAGATTGTAATATCTATTTTCTACCTTAAGAAGTATTGTATTATCTTTCTGTTACAAGTGGTGTGTCTATAGCTTGTGTAAATAGGTGGTAAACCTTNATAGCTTGTGTAAATAGGTGGTGAACCTCCTCGCCATCTATATTCATCGTTTTGGAGTTCTCTTTGTTGTTTCTCAGCCTAGACAGCTGTCGACCATCCATATTCTCATGCCCTTGCCAGTCCACAACCATTTCCCTATTAAATCTGCTTCTCAAACATNATCGTTTTGGAGTTCTCTTTGTTGTTTTTCAGCCTGGACAGCTGTCGACCACCCATATTCTCATGCCCTTGCTAGTCCACAACCATTTCCCTATTAAATCTGCTTCTCAAACACCTCTATTAGCCCTAGAACGTTATCATATGGAGATCAAAGGAAAGCTAGGTTTCGGACACTTGCATGAAGATTAACTGAGATGTGATGGGCGGCAGCACCAATTGCAGGGACAAATGAGCCACTCCAAAATTTTTTCCATCTTATCCCTTCTAAAATTATCAGGTTTTTTTTTACTGATTTATATTTTGATTTATTAAATCAATTTGATCACCAACCAATTGGCTATGCGATTTGATCATACTGTTGACAGTTTTGTCTTCCACGTCTTTAGGTTCATATGGATGTTCCTATTTACCAATGATTCTAACTTCTAAATTATTGTGTTCACTTGTTACAATCCAATCTTCTATGCAAGTTTGCCAGTCTACTTGGATACGTCAAGTATTACATCTCTCTTATTTCTTTGAAGTATTTTCTACTAATTTACTGTTTAAAAATGTTTTTCAGCCCTGTTGGAGAAAGTAAAAAAAGTGGGGAAGTTTATAGGCTTTTTGATGTCGGAGGCCAGAGAAACGAGCGGAGGAAGTGGATTCATCTGTTTGAAGGTGTTACTGCAGTAATCTTTTGTGCTGCAATAAGCGAGTAAGCATGCAATTCTTAAAACCACAAATTGTTGATGCATTTTAGTTAAAATTTTCCGTCCATTGATATACACATGATTTGGTTGGGGGTGGGGACACAAACACACAGCACAAATGCATACAAATTTATGATGAAGACTATCCAATAGCCAATTCTCTTCAACAATATTAAACTTATTGCGAGAAATGATTGATGAATTTTTCAAATATTAATCATGACTTGGGTTCATCATAAATTTCTTCATGGAGTTGATTGAAAGATATACATGATTTTCAAAGAGTAGGATCCTTTCAAATGACTTAGAATTAAATACTCGAATACACAAGTTATTTGTGGTAATTAAAATGTTATCCCATATTTTAATTAATGCTATTCGTTGGATAGAATGGGCTTGTTATGACTTATTTGTCATCATCAAATCATTATGAAAATTAAAGAAACTTTAACTATAAGGAATTTTTTGGTATACTTGGAAAATCAGTGATGTAACTTTGTGCTTAAAAGTAGTATAAGTTGAAAAACATAGAAGTACGATTGGGATGAGAAAAACCATTTTTCTCTTGGAAGGAAAGGTCATCTCTCTCTCTTTCTCTCAAAAATGCATGCACATCATCATTAGCCTATTCTTAGCTTTTTGGTGGTATGCTTCATAAACCCTCTAGTCATGCATTCATTCATGTTAAATGGCATTTGAGTTACTAACTTCATTTTTAGCAAATATTTATATTTTAAACCTTATCCATACTACCTTTTTCTAACATCGCTCCATTATAATCCTTTCATTTTACTTCTATCTGCAAAATGCAGCTTCCATTATCAATGGTATATAACTAACCTTTAAAGTCTGTTTGTATTACCTTAGTNTCCTTTCATTTTACTTCTATCTGCAAAATGCAGCTTCCATTATCAATGGTATATAACTAACCTTTAAAGTCTATTTGTATTACCTTAGTTCTCATTGGCGCATCACCATATCATCATTTCTTTCTTAATGATTTTACTAATCCATCTTAATTCTCCTTTCAAGCATTTAATTTTACTAATAATAGCTTGTCCATTGTCCTACACTTTAATAGGATAACACACCTAATTAAAGCCACAATACTTACTTTTTTTTAATTTTTTTTATTCACAATATCTACTTTCAAGTCTCGATGTAGTTATCATATTGCACAACGCTTTGTGGGCCTTTCTCCATTAAACATTTTTCTTTAGTTCTAGATGATGTAGTCATCATTATCCTAATTGTTTTGTATAATAAATCCAAAGAGTTTGAATCTATCACACTTGGGTATTAATTAATCTTCAATATTTCATGGTTATTCTCAATTTATGAAGGCATTAAATTGTACCCAATCTTTGTTTATTAGTTATTACACAGAAACTAATTGTGTGCAAACACGGCGTGAAAAGAAAATTGTTGATAACTCAAAGCACAAGGCTCAAAGTTTACATTGGTGTAAATAATGAGACAACTTGACTAAATTCTTGACGACAAAGAAATGTTCTTTATAATAGAGAAGGATAAATTAGACTTTTCTCATAAATTTTATCAAATATTGGGAGAAGAATAATAAATGACAAAGTAAAGAAGTAAGAAATTTAGAGAACAAATCAGTAACCTTGAGTAATATTCCCTATTGACATCAATAAGATGTTTCTTGACACTGTTGAAGTCACTTTCAACACTATCGTGCTTGTTTGCAGCATCATCACTCTTGTACTGTGACCACTTTGTTTGCGTTGATCAAAACGGTTTGCAACAACTTTTCTTTCTTTTTTCTTTTATATTATTTTCTTTAGTTTTTTCATATATTTTTTTCCTCCCTGCTTGTCTTCTTTCTCCCCCCTTCTCATTTTCTAACTACCAAACCCATTTCCAAAACAATTCCAAGCTACNCGTGCTTGTTTGCAGCATCATCACTCTTGTACTGTGACCACTTTGTTTGCGTTGATCAAAACGGTTTGCAACCACAACACAAAAACCTAGTTAACTTTTCTTTCTTTTTTCTTTTATATTATTTTCTTTAGTTTTTTCATATATTTTTTTTCCTCCCTGCTTGTCTTCTTTCTTTCCCCTTCTCATTTTCTAACTACCAAACCCATTTCCAAAACAATTCCAAGCTAATTTTCCTTTCCAGGTTTCCTATTTATAGGATTTACTGAGGTTGAACTTTAAAACAGAATTTGGAGCTCATGCATGAGAGCCATTTTGAATAAAATTTTAATATATTTTTTACCCAAGAAGATAATCCAAATAAAATGTTTTTACCTATAAATTCTTTGTTAATCTAGCAGAATAAAACATGTTTGGCTTTGAATCTATAAGAAAGGGATAAGAGTGAAAATTCATAAACTTTAATGGTTATTTTTGATATTATGAGTGATACCAGAGTTAACCCAAATCACAATAGGGAAACCAAAGTTTATGAGTGATGCCACAATACCTAGGCTAGGAGCAGGTCTCACTACTTGATTTTCTTTCGTATGATGCGCCTCAGGAGATTTCCTAGGCTCTTATTCACCACTTCCTTATGATCTTC
>JXCR01148681.1:42268-69853 GCA_002079205.1 Phalaenopsis hybrid cultivar | reverse complement strand
AGCTCTTTCGTAAAGGTCAGTCCACCAAGCCTCAATCTTGGATTGGCCCGCTGCTACTCTTGCCTTGGTCACCACGTGCCCTAGGTACTCCACTTGTAATTGTGCAAAAGAAGGAACATTTCTTCAAGTTGGCGTACAACTAGTGCTCCGTTAACTTTTTCAAGATCGTCCTTAGGTGCCCCACATGCCGTATTTGTACAATTGTAGATCAGAATGACATCGAAGAAGACTAGGACGAATTTCCTAAGGGCTGAAAAACCCGATTTATGAGAGACTGAAATGTGGTCGGAGCGTTGGTGAGGTCAAACATAATTACTGGGAACTCGTAATGTTCTTCATGTGTCCTGAACACTATCTTGTTCATATCAACTGGATTCATCTTGATTTAGTGGTATCCCAACTTAAGATTAATTTTCAAGAACATTAACTACCCCATAAAGCTCATGTTGCAGTTCATCAATCACATGGATAGAAACCTTGTCCAATATAGTTTCATTGTTCGAAGTTCGGTAGTCCACAAAAAATCTACAACTATCATCTTTTTTCTTCACTAATCAGACTGAACTGGAAAAGGGACTTACACTGGACTTGAAAATCCCAGCTTCAAGCATCACTTGGATTAACTTCTCTATCTCATTCTTCTAAAATTTAAGGATACTGGTATGGTCTGAGACCGATAGGAGGGACAATCTCCTTCATGGTATTGGCATGCTTGTGCTCCCGTGGTGGCGATAATTCACTAAGCTGATGAAAGATGTCTGAAAACTATTGTAGGAGCTGTTGAACACCCTTGGGGAACTCTTGTGACTCGGGATCCCGGNGACTGAACTGGAAAAGGGACTTACACTGGACTTGAAAATCCCAGCTTCAAGCATCACTTGGATTAACTTCTCCATCTCATTCATCTAAAATTTGAGGATACTGGTATGGTCTGAGACCGATAGGAGGGACAATCTCCTTCATATTATTGGCATGCTTGTGCTCCCGTGGTGGCGGTAATTCACTAAGCTGATGAAAGATGTCTGAAAACTACTGTAGGAGCTGTTGAACACCCTTGGGGAACTCTTGTGACTTGGGATCCCAAATTTCTTTTATGCTCTGAGACTCCACCAAATAGCCTAACTCTACTCCTCGTACGTCTTGACCATGGTTTTGAGCGAAACTATGGTTCTACGTAGGCTAGCATCTCCTTTCAACACCTTCTTCCTACCCCACCTTGAACTCCATTGTCAAGTATTTCCAATCTACTTTCATCTCCCCAACCATTTGAGACCGCCCAAAATTNGACTCCACCAAATAGCCTAACTCTACTCCTCGTACGTCTTGACCATGGTTTTGAGCGAAACTATGGTTCTACTTAGGCTAGCATCTCCTTTCAACACCATCTTCCTACCCCACCTTGAACTCCATTGTCAAGTATTTCCAATCTACTTTCATCTCCCCAAGCATTTGAGACCGCCCAAAATCACATCAGTGCTACTCAATTCCAAGGGAAGGAAGTCCTCCACTTGTAGGTACGGGTCTGTTTGGGGCAGCTGCAGCTTATTGAATAATTTGCTGATAAGCTGATTAAAAACAATCTGCTGATAAGCTAAGTGCGATGACTATTACAAATTTTTATTTTTTTGGAAATGCTAGACCACTGCTAGAAAGCTGCCACCGCACCTAGACAAGTGCCGTGTGAAAACNGCAGCTGCAGCTTATTGAATAATTTGCTGATAAGCTGATTAAAAACAATCTGCTGATAAGCTAAGTGCGATGGCTATTATAAATTTTTATTTTTTTGGAAAAGCTAGACCACTGCTAGAAAGCTGCCACCGCACCTAGACAAGTGCGGTGTGAAAATGTTGTTTTCAGTATTTTGAAAAAGCATAAGCTGCCAAAATGCAACTTACCCAAACATGTCAGGTGAGTTTTCAAAACGCCACCGCACCAAATAAGCTGCCCCAAACGGGCCCATAGTGTCAAAACTAACCTTTTGCAAATTTCTCAACTCTTCTGCATCTTCTCTGTCCCCATGATGATCTGAATGCTCCCAATATCTGCCAGCTCCAACCTTAAGGCAACAAAAATCCATTCCACAATTCACTTATGAAGGATTTCTAATAAACCTTTGTCTCTCTAAGCATCTGCAACCACTTCATCCTTAGAATCACATCAGTGTTGCTCAAGTCCAAACGAATTCCTCCACCTGTAAGCCATATAGTGTCAGAACTAATCCCTTGAAAATTCCCTTCTTCTCTGTCCCCAACGTGACCCCAAAGCTCCCCATATCTACAAACTTTAACCCTAGCTGATCCATGATCTGATTTGAGACAANATATAGTGTCAGAACTAATCCCTTGAAAATTCCCTTCTTCTCTGTCCCCAACGTGACCCCAAAGCTCCCCATTTCTACAAACTTTAACCCTAGCTGATCCATGATCTGATTTGAGACAATTATGTGGCCATATTATCTACCAACTCCACAGTTGTCTGCTCGACTATCCGTCCCCTCATCTTCATAGTGTGATTCAAGTTAAATCCCACAACTGAATTGAGGGACACCTATGCAATATCCAAGTAAAAATGCTCATCTTCTTCCACCATGTTNCCAACTCCACAGTTGTCTGCTCGACTATCCGTCCCCTCATCTTCATAGTGTGATTCAAGTTAAATCCCACAATTGAATTGAGGGACACCTATGCAATATCCAAGTAAAAATGCTCATCTTCTTCCACCATGTCTTCCTTTAGCTCCTTGCTATTTGTCTCCTCCCCCTTAAGAAATAAAAGGACTTGATAAGGATGCCAATCGGGTCAGTGTGTCGGGTTGGGTCTGAATCGAAAATGACCCGGCTTGAATCGGGTCAACCTGAACCCGACCCAAATAGTAAACTAGTTAAAGAACTTAACCCGAACTTGACCCTAAAAAATATTCTGGTCTATCATAACCCGGATTTTTTGAGTTGAGTTCGAGTCTGTTGGGGTTGTCGAGTCAATTTTTGACATGTAGAGATGTCAATTAGGGTCAACGAGTTGGCCTGAAAATGACCCGACTCTAATCCGATCAACCTAAACCTAACCTAAATAATAAACAATTTGAAAAATTCAGCCCGAACCCGACCCGAAAAATATTCAGGTCAATCTTAGCCCAAATTTTTTNCGAGTCTGTTGGGGTTGTCGAGTCAATTTTTGACATGTAGAGATGTCAATTAGGGTCAACGAGTTGGCCTGAGAATGACCCGACTTTAATCCGATCAACCTAAACCTAACCTAAATAATAAACAATTTGAAAAACTCACCCCGAACCCGACCCGAAAAATATTCAGGTCAATCTTAGCCCAAATTTTTCGAGTCGATTTTGAGTCGTGTTGGCATGTCAGGTCAATTTTTGACACCCCTAGGACTTGAAGTGCATGCTCCATGCAATGGTGGCCTGGGGCATACCACTCATCACATCGAAAAATAATCCTTTCACTCTCTTATCCTGCACTTTTGTCTCAATAGGGCGCTTGAAATTTTCCCATGACGTGTCCCCGTATTCCTTCCCTTTGGCGCCTCTTTCTGAAACGATACTGTTTGGGACCTTGGTGTCATGGCCATCGAGACTATTGTAGAATCCTCCTGTGGTGCCGTTTTTGTTGGTCTTCTTCACCTATTTCTTATTTTCTATCATTTGAGCAAGCTCCATCATTTCCCTCAATCCTCACGGTCTCAATTGTCAGAGGGCTGCTCAGTTGTCGGGCTTTAGGCCCATAAAGAAGTCCCCCTTGAGTCTTGCTACAGAAATACCACTCATCTGCCCCGGCAATAGCTTGAACCTCCCCCTAAATTCTGTGACCGCCCCCTCGTCAGTCAAAGCATAGAATTGCTTTTGTAGATCTTCTTTTTGAATGGATCGAAAACTTTCCAACAAGCAATCCTTAAACTCTTTTAACGAATGAATTGCGTACCTCGTCTCCATCCACTGAAGCCATGCTAGGGATTTTCCCTCCAAACATAACCTCGTCACCATGAATTTTTCTTCCTTTTTTAACCTATTTGCTGTAAAGTATCGCTCCCTTCGATACTTCCACCAATGTGCATTTTCTTCTTTGAAGATTGACATCTTCAGTTTACATTGCCACCCCAGGTTACTCTCCCTATGTATTTTCCCTTGTGTATAGGGTGAAACTCCCTCGTTCGGTCATTGTCACACCCCACTGCTGCTCTCTTCTTCGCGCTCCTTTGTGCCTCTTGCATAACACCCCCGCTCCCCCTCCCCATCCCCAAATTTTCGGCCCTCGTTTCTACCCCAACCCCTCTCGAAGTTCTAAAAGAAAATCTTGATTGTAAATGTTTTCCTCTTCGTGTTCCTCTTGTTTGATCTCCTTTCCTTTTGATTTGGTTAAGGATTCTGGTTAGGGTTTGCAATTTTAATCGCCGGTGTGGTCTTGTGCTACATATCAATGAGCCTCTTTATCATCTCCTCAAGGCTCTCAAATCGGTCATACTCTGGAGTTTCCATCCATTCGGTTTTTTCATGAAAGAAAATATATCCTCTATGGTGGCAAATCTTCTTTGCATTCTCTATCTGATTTGCNAATCCTCACGGTCTCAATTGTCAGAGGGCTGCTCAGTTGTCGGGCTTTAGGCCCATAAAGAAGTCCCCCTTGCGTCTTGCTACAGAAATACCACTCATCTGCCCCGACAATAGCTTGAATCTCCCCCTAAATTCTGTGACCGTCCCCTCGTCAGTCAAAGCATAGAATTGCTTTTGTAGATCTTCTTTTTGAATGGATCGAAAAATTTCCAACAAGCAATCCTTAAACTCTTTTAACGAATGAATTGCGTACCTCGTCTCCATCCACTGAAGCCATGCTAGGGATTTTCCCTCCAAACATAACCTCGTCACCATGAATTTTTCTTCCTTTTTTAACCTATTTGCTGTAAAGTATCGCTCCATTCGATACTTCCACCAATGTGCATTTTCTTCTTTGAAGATTGACATCTTCAGTTTCTTCACCCTCACATTGCCACCCCAGGTTACTCTCCCTATGTATTTTCCCTTGTGTATAGGGTGAAACTCCCTCGTTCGATCATTGCCACACCCCACAGCTGCTCTCTTCTTCGCGCTCCTTTGTGCCTCTTGCATAACACCCTTGCTCCCCCTCCCCATCCCCAAATTTTGGGCCCTCGTTTCTACCCCACCCCCTCTCGAAGTTCTAAAAGAAAATCTTGATTGTATGTTTTCCTCTTCGTGTTCCTCTTGTTTGATCTCCTTTCCTTTTGATTTGGTTAAGGATTCTGGTTAGGGTTTGCAATTTTAATCGCCGGTGTGGTCTTGTGCTACATATCAATGAGCCTCTTTATCATCTCCTCAAGGCTCTCAAATCGGTCATACTCTGGAGTTTCCATCCATTCTGTTTTTTCATGAAAGAAAATATATCCTCTATGGTGGCAAATCTTCCTTGCATTCTCTATCTGATTTGTTTTAATTCTCCTTCCAACACATTCTCTTTCTTTGCTGCCATTTTTTCAGGTTCTCGCTCTGATATCAATTTGATGAACCGAAACAACAAACAAACATCGATTAACTTGCAATTGAGAGGGGGGAAAACTCAAATAATGGTCAATTTCACTAATAACAACGAAAACAAATAAGATACAATGTTGTTCTACTTGTCGGGAGGTAGATCGACTCTCCACAAACACTAAACGCTACTAGGAACAACACACNACAACGAAAACAAATAAGATACAATGTTGTTCTACTTGTCGGGAGGTAGATCGACTCTCCACAAACACTAAATGCTACTAGGAACAACACATGAAAGCAGAGGGTTCAGAAAAGAAAACCTCCCACAAATCCTCATACTTGGCCCTCGAAAATACCCCTTATGCCCCCTACAAACTTTCCCCCACAACCCTCTTATTTCCTCTCCTATACGTGATTAGGGGCTCTTTCTCGTGACATGATGGTCCCCGCTCTTTTCCCTTGGGTTGTCTTGTTGGGCTTGCCTTACTCGATCTAAGTCGGTCCCTCCTGTACCACCGTAACGGGAGGCAAAGCTGGTCCTTCCTGGATCGGNCTACAAACTTTCCCCCACAACCCTCTTATTTCCTCTCCTATACGTGATTAGGGGCTCTTTCTCGTGACATGAGGGTCCCCGCTCTTTTCCCTTGGGTTGTTTTGTTGGGCTTGCCTTACTCAATCTAAGTCGGTCCCTCCTGTACCACCGTAACGGGAGGCAAAGCTGGTCCTTCCTGGATCGACGTAACAGCTGTCATATCATGATATTTGAAAATTAATCACTTTACACCGCAATTGTATTTTTATGCTTGTACGTAAAATAATTCAATTTGAATGATATTTTTATTAAAAACATGAAATTCTAAATTTCATGAAGAGGTTGGCCTTAATCCGAGTAATGAACATGTTTGATCATGTCCAATCAATTTTATAATCAAATAAAATTCAGTGCTTAATTAATTTTATCAGTTGACAAGGTCAATGGTTTTAATGACATTTTTTTAGCAATTTGATGATCAAACTTNATTTTATCAGTTGACAAGGTCAATGGTTTTAATGACATTTTTTTAGCAATTTGATGATCAAACTTAAAAAAAATGTTTGAAAAAAATTTCCCTTTTGATGATGTTTTTTCATTGATATGTACACGTAGACATTTCACGTGATGTGTGGATGGAAAACAAAGAAAAAAATATACAAAACTAGTTTGGCTAACACTTAATAGTCATATGAGAATTTGGTACATTATTTTTATTATTTTCTTTCTTATATTGCCAAAATATATTATAAATAATAAAATGTTTGAAGTGCTACATTAGCTAGGGGTTTGTTGGCTTCGAAGGAAGATGAGATTTTCAAGTATTTGCTCACAGAGAAAAATATATGTTTTCTCAACAGNTTTCTTATATTGCCAAAATATATTATAAATAATAAAATGTTTGAAGTGCTACATTAGCTAGGGGTTTGTTGGTTTCGAAGGAAGATGAGATTTTTAAGTATTTGCTCACAGAGAAAAATATATGTTTTCTCAACAACAAGTCTTTAATGACAATTATTCCAGATGTTGCATTCTATATCACCCTTGACTTGTATGTTTACAAAACATTTATAAAATTTCGGGCGGTGTTCGGTAGCATAATTTAAATAGGATTAAATCATGAATTTAGCATAAACCCCGCCAAACATAANATTTCGGGCGGTGTTCGGTAGCATAATTTAAATAGGATTAAATCATGAATTTAGCATAAACCCCGCCAAACATAACATCAACAACAACAACAACAACAACAACAAAGCCTTAATCCCACTACGTGGGGTCGGCTACATGAATCCTTTTTTTCCGTTGTGTCCTATTTAGTTTCATATTTTTATTTAGTTCTAATAAATTAAGATCATTTTTTATACATTAAGCCCAAGTCTCCCTAGGTCTATCTCTGCCTTTCTTGACATAAGTCGAATCTAAAACATCTACTCTCCTAATCGGNATATTTTTATTTAGTTCTAATAAATTAAGATCATTTTTTATACATTAAGCCCAAGTCTCCCTAGGTCTATCTTTGCCTTTCTTGACATAAGTCGAATCTAAAACATCTACTCTCCTAATCGAATCATCAGTTGGTCGAAGTTTAATGCCACCAAACCATCTAAGACGACTCTCTAATTTTGTCCGTCACAGGAGTCACACCAAACCTATTACGGATATATTCATTTCGCATTTTGTCTCTAAGTGTAAAGCCGCTCATCCACCTAGTCATTCTCATCTCGACACCACTTAACTTAGTATTATGCTTCTCTTTTTAAAAGCCAACATTCAACGCCATAGAGCTTTGCAAGTTTCACCACTATCTTATAAATTTTGCCTTTCAATCTAAGCGGTACTTTTTATCACACAAAAAACCCGAAGCATTCCTCCACTTCAACCAACCAACTTGAATTTTACTATTAACATCCTATCTATATCACCATTGTTTTGAAGATTGTTTTGAACAATAGACCCGAGATATCTAAATCGTTCACACCTTTTAATAGTTTGATCACCGAAAGTTACACTTCTGTCACTAGAGTTGCTACTACTAAAATTAAGTTCCATGTATTCAGTTTTAGTTCGACTCAAATGAAGGCNCCTTTCAATCTAAGCGGTACTTTTTATCACACAAAAAACCCGAAGCATTCCTCCACTTCAACCAACCAACTTAAATTTTACTATTAACATCCTATCTATATCACCATTGTTTTGAACAATAGACCCGAGATATCTAAATCGTTCACACCTTTTAATAGTTTGATCACCGAAAGTTACACTTCTGTCACTAGAGTTGCTACTACTAAAATTAAGTTCCATGTATTCAGTTTTAGTTCGACTCAAATGAAGGCCTCCATAATTCAAGTTTTTCTTGGGCTCTCTCTCATCCTATCCATGAGAAGGATGCCATCAACAAAAAGAATAAACCTTCAGTAAGACCATCCATAACTAAAGCAAAAAGATATGGGCTTAAAGCCGATCCCTGATGTAATATAATAGAAATAGGAAAAGAANCCATCCATAACTAAAGCAAAAAGATATGGGCTTAAAGCCGATCCCTGATGTAATATAACAGAAATAGGAAAAGATTTGGTCAATCCTCCTTCAGTTCGAACACAAGTAACAACTCTAGTATACATATCTTTAATGACTTGAATATAAGTCATATAAACACCTTTCTTCTCTAGAACTCTCCAAAGGATATCATTTGGAACCTTATCGTAAGTTTTTTCTAAACCAATAAAAATCAAATGTTGACCCTCCTTATTATCTCTGAACTTCTACATCAAACATTAAATCTATAGCTTTCATACTAGACCTACCCAACATAAATCCAAATTGATAATAAAAAATCTTTATAATACGTCTTAACTTATGTTCAATTGCTCTNTAAAAATCAAATGTTGACCCTCCTTATTATCTCTGAACTTCTACATCAAACATTAAATCTATAGCTTTCATATTAGACCTGCCCAACATAAATCCAAATTGATAATAAAAAATCTTTGTAATACGTCTTAACTTATGTTCAATTGCTCCCTCGCATAATTTTAAAGTATGACACATCAACTTAGTTCCTCTATATTTTTCACTCTTGTGCATCTTTTTTATTCTTAAAAATGGGGACAAAAAAGCTCTTTCTCCACTCCTCAGGTATTTTTTTAGTTTTTAAAAAAATATTAAAGAGTTTCGTAAGCCAAGAAACTCCCAAATCTCTTAAATATTTTCACACTTCAATTGGAATATCATCAGGTCTTACAAACTTTCCACCCTTTGTTTTCTTTAAAGTCTCAACCTTTTTACTAATGCGATGGTAAAAATGAAACGTTTTATTATTATTAATGATATTAAGACTACTAAGGTCGATCATGTTTTCAAAAATTTCATTAAAAAATATATCAAAATAACTCACCCATCTATGTTGAATATCTTTTTCTAAGAAAAATACTTTGATTTTCATCTTTAATATACTTTGCTTGAATTGAATATTTACTTTTCTTTTCTCTTTGTTTGGCTAGTTTATACATATATTTTTAACAATCTTTAATATTTAATCTATTATAAAGATCACTAAAAACATAATTTTTAGCGTCACAGATTGTTCTGTTACTCCCTGTAGGCCGGATATTTTTTCCAGTTCTCTAAGCTTTTAACCTTAAACCTATTTTTATGAGATATCTTCTTTTATTTTATCTTTTCTTGCATATTATTATTTCACCACCAACTAATTTTATTTATATAAACTTTTTCTTTTGATTCTCCAAGTATAACTTTTGCTATTTATTTAATAATGTTTGTTATTTTATACCNAAAGTCTCAACCTTTTTACTAATGCGATGGTAAAAATGAAACGTTTTATTATTATTAATGATATTAAGACTATTAAGGTCGATCATGTTTTCAAAAATTTCATTAAAAAGTATATCAAAATAACTCACCCATCTATGTTGAATATCTTTTTCTAAGAAAAATACTTTTTGATTTTCATCTTTAATATACTTTGCTTGAATTGAATATTTACTTTTCTTTTCTCTTTGTTTGGCTAGTTTATATATATATTTTTAACAATCTTTAATATTTAATCTATTATAAAGATCACTAAAAACAGAATTTTTAGCGTCACAGATTGTTCTGTTTCTCCCTGTAGGCCGTTTGATATTTTTTCCAGTTCTCTAAGCTTTTAACCTTAAATCTATTTTTATGAGATATCTTCTTTTATTTTATCTTTTCTTGCATATTATTATTTCACCACCAACTAATTTTATTTATATAAACTTTTTCTTTTGATTCTCCAAGTATAACTTTTGCTATTTATTTAATAATGTTTGTTATTTTATACCATATATATAGCATTTGTTTCTTCATGAACATCCCAAATTTTGAAATCTTGAATTTTACTCATAAAAATAATTTTATTTGTCTTTTAGTTTCTCCCATCTAATTCTATGATAATGAGTCATAGTATTTTTTATTTTACAACATTTCATCTTAAAATCTAGAACTAATAATCGATATTGGGTACTTAAATCATCACTTCTAATGACCTTACATTCTTTACAATCTCGAGGATATTTTCTTTTCATAAGAAAATAATTAATTTGTGTTTTATTAGATCCATATTTAGAAGTAATAAGATGCTCATCTCTTTTTCTTGAATAAAATATTAGTAGTNATTTTCTTTTCATAAGAAAATAATTAATTTGTGTTTTATTAGATCCATATTTAGAAGTAATAAGATGCTCATTTCTTTTTCTTGAATAAAATATTAGTAGTAATAAAATCATACGCTAAAGTAAAATCTAAAATGACTCTACCTTCTTCATTAGTCACTCCAAAACTGTAGCCACCATGAATATTTATGAAATCTTCTACCACTCTACGGACATGCCCATTTAAATCTCTTCTAATAAAAATTCTTTTGTCAAGTGGTATCATTTGTATTAAGTTTTCTAAGTCATCCCAGAAGTTATTTTAGACCATATATCTAAACCTACTTGAGGAGCATGAGAATTTATAATATTAAAAATCTTAGTATCAATAATAATCTTAAAGACTATAATTCAATCTCCAACTCTATTAATTTTTATAATATTATCTTTCAAACTCTTTTCTATAATTGCGCCTACACCATTTCTACCGCGACTCTTATCGAAATACCAAAGTTTAAAACCTAAGTTATCAATCTCCTTAGCCTTTTCTCCAATCCGTTTAGTTTCTTGAATACATAAGATATTAATCTTTCTATGAATCATAATATCAACTAATTCCATTAATTTACCTTTGAGTGTAGCTATATTTCAAGATCTTATCATAATCTTAATTTCATTAGTTTTATTGATTAACTTTTTTACGCACATCCGTATGTAATGTGGAGACTATTGCTTATTTGACACTACATCCAAACATCGGTGTAGCGGNGCCCATTTAAATCTCTTCTAATAAAAATTCTTTTGTCAAGTGGTATCATTTGTATTAAGTTTTCTAAGTCATTCCAGAAGTTATTTTAGACCATATATCTAAACCTACTTGAAGAGCATGAGCATTTATAATATTAAAAATCTTAGTATCAATAATAATTTTAAAGGCTATAATTCAATCTCCAACTCTATTAATTTATATAATATTATCTTTCAAACTCTTTTCTATAATTGCACCTACACCATTTCTACCGCGACTCTTACCGAAATACCAAAGTTTAAAACCTAAGTTATCAATCTCCTTAACCTTTTCTCCATTTAGTTTCTTGAATACATAAGATATTAATCTTTTTATGAATCATAATATCAACTAATTCCATTAATTTACCTTTGAGTGTAGCTATATTTCAAGATCTTATCATAATCTTAATTTCATTAGTTTTATTGATTAACTTTTTTACTCACACCCGTCTGTAATGTGGAGACTATTGCTTATTTGACACTACATCCAAACATCGGTGTAGCGACCCTTGCACGCTTTTCACTGTATTCAGACCATACAACACGTCGTTTCCAGGGGACGTCCTAACACTCACACAATAATAAAAAAATTCATGTCATGATTTTTTTGACAACTTTACGCTGGTTTTTAACTACTTAACGCAACTCTTCTCTTTTCACATCCCGGCTTAGGACCGATAATGACAGTGTTAATAAACCCAACCAAACATAAAAAAATGTAAAAAAAAAAGATGGAAACTAAAATCAATGTTCCGTGAAATAAAATTTTTTTGCGTTTGTCTTTTTTGTGCATTCTCTTTTTTATGATATAAATACGGATTTTGTAATTCCAATTATGAGATTGATTTAAGAATTTCTTCCGTAGTTGTTCGCAAGCTCATTCACATCACACAGAGTATCGGATTTATTGGATATGTTTTCAGCCAAACATCGCCTAAGGGTCTCAACTGGATTAATATAAAAAAACCGATTTCAACTTAAATGNGTAGCGGCCCTTGCACGCTTTTCACTGTATTCAGACCATACAACACGTCGTTTCCAGGGGACGTCCTAACACACACAATAATCAAAAAATTCATGTCATGATTTTTTTGACAAGTTTACGCTGGTTTTTAACTACTTAACGCAACTCTTCTCTTTTCACATCCCGACTTAGGACCGATAATGACAGTGCTAATAAACCCAACCAATCATAAAAAAATGTAAAAAAAAAAGATGGAAACTAAAATCAATGTTCCGTTAAATAAAATTTTTTTGCGTTTGTCTTTTTTGTGCATTCTCTCTTTTATGATAGAAATACGGATTTTGTAATTCCAATTATGAGATTGATTTAAGAATTTCTTCCGTAGTCGTTCGCAAGCTCATTAACATCACACAGAGTATCGGATTTATTGGATATGTTTTCAGCCAAACATCGCCTAAGGGTCTCAACTGGATTAATATAAAAAAACCGATTTCAACTCAAATGCAGGCTCTATTTGGAGTCCATATCAATTTTTCTTTATTTCCGGTTGAGACTCGCTCCAGTGAACATGGCCCATATTACTACTTGTGCTTTTTAAAATAACTCACTTTCCTTTTCCTTTCATTTAAAGACAAATAGATTTTACACAAAAAAAAAAAATAATGGCGAGAGTTTCATTCTAAAATTAAGCTCTTTACTCCATGGATTTTAAAATACTCATGAAACGTTTCCAATCCTAGTTAAAGCCTTTCATCAAAATTTGATTTCACTTAGAACTAAGAAAGTGATCAACTTTCATACTTTTCTTTATGATCCTCCTCCATTTTTGATTCAATATTCTAAAACACTAGATTCAAATTAAATCCTCTTTCCTCAAAATTGAATGGATTTTCTCTTTTATTGTAGCTTAAATGTATTGGATATTGATAGCATAAAGATGTCTTTAGATATATAAATTTATAGATAAAAATTGTTGAGGAGTTGGCTAAAAGAGATAACTTAAGAGGATGATGATGTGACAATTTGTCTGATAAAAGGTTTTAGAATGATTGATTTGAGAGTGTGATATTTGATGGCAAGGATTTTCTATTTAAATTTTTTTTTTTTGAATATGAGCCTTCTGCGATATTGTGGACATCGTTCCTCTTGAATATTTCTCGAAAATCAAGTTACTGATAGTTGAGGTTAAAGCTTAAATGATTTCATTTAATTTGAGCACAGTTCTGTGTTACCGTATCTGTATCCCATTATATAGGCACTCATTCATGAAATCGTTACGTGCACTTGATGACCAACCAAATATTTATTGAAATTTATGGAGTTTAGCGCTCCAATAGTTCTGATGGCAAGTAATGTCGATCAATGGTTTTGAAATGCAGGATTTTCATTTTGGGAGCTCAATGACCAAGTATCATTTGGAAGAAAAATGTGATTGATATGATATGATCAATTAAGTGGACTTAACATATGTTTTTCTGATTATCTGTATTTTTATGAGCAAAAGATCATAGAGAATCAATGACATGACTTTCATGAAGTGAATCAAGTGTTCTAGACTTTTTTCAATTAGGTTATAATGTTATGTACTGATCTTTAGAATAAATTTAATTAATTAATTAAACTTTTCTGACATGTTATTTATCATTTAATTTAACTATATCACTTGGCACTGATCTTTAATTCTTTAATTGCTCTTTTGCATAATATGAACGTCAAGGGTTCAAGAGTTTTTCTTTCTGCTTGATATCTGGAACAGATAATGTTTATGTTTTATTCTTAGAATTATTTTAAGTTTGGTAAAATTTGTATGGAATACAATGCCTTCTCTTTTGTGTGACAGTATCTCTGTACCATCAGGTATGATCAGACACTCTTTGAGGATGAAACAAAGAACAGGATGATGGAGACAAAAGAGCTTTTTGACTGGGTTCTCAAGCAAGCTTGTTTCGAGGTTTATTCATGGCTTCCTTAGGTCTCCATTCATGTTCTTGTGTTCCTTCACCTTGCTCCTAACCTGTTTCTTTGTGGCAGAAAACATCATTCATGTTGTTCCTAAATAAATTTGATATATTTGAAAGAAAGGTGCAAAAGGTGAGTATACCACAAAAATCATCATGTTAATTACATAAATAGCAGTTGAAACTTTGCTATTTATAAAACTAGAACCAAATTTTGCTCAAANAAACATCATTCATGTTGTTCCTAAATAAATTTGATATATTTGAAAGAAAGGTGCAAAAGGTGAGTATACCACCAAAAATCATCATGTTAATTACATAAATAGCAGTTGAAACTTTGCTATTTACAAAACTAGAACCAAATTTTGCTCAAATATCAAAATTCACAATAAAAGCCTAATCCATATCTTATATTTTTATCCAATTCCCAATGGTTTGATCGTGGCACGTGTAAATGCGCTGGTTTGGTGGTTCAAAAAAATGTTGTCGGTNTATCAAAATTCACAATAAAAGCCTAACCCATATCTTATATTTTTATCAAATTCCCAATGGTTTGATCGTCGTGGNATATATATATATATATATATATATATATATATATATATATATATATATATATATATATATATTCATTTTTTTATGGGAAGTATTTTTAAAAACTTTAATTGACCGTACGCATATAAAGATTTATAATTAATTAAGAAAATAAAATAAAAATTATTAAATTAGATTCAAATGAAATTTTAATATAAATAATAATTTTTTAAATCTTGTTCAAATCCGTAAGATCTCATGAATATGTCATTAAGTTTGCCAAAACGAATTTTTGTTCGTGAATCAGTTTTGAGCTCGAAATATAAACGAGTCGAACACGAGCTGAGCCTGAGCTTGCTCGTCTCAGCTCGTGTTTGGCTCGTTTACACCCCTACATTTACCTTGCATTTTAATACATTCTATATAATTTTTTTAATTTTATGAGGAATGGTCAACCTCTCGGATATCATTATTACATTTATGAGGTATAAAGCCAAATGTTTCCTTTCTTTTTCTATTTCCACCGACTAAGACTTTAATGTATTTTTTTGAACGTCAGCAATAGATTTTTTTTATTATTTACTTATTTTTTATATTTTAATGTCAACTGTCCATTTCTCAAATTTGAAATTAAAAATTACTAAATTTGTATTAAAAAGAATTATTTATCTGAAGTAAGATATTGCGTGCGCTCTCCGATCAAGACCACATATCTACCATCTTTGTATGCTAGTGGGTCCCACTTTTACTAATTTTTTTTTTTAAAATAAAGGGATGATTTATGTGCGGTTATGATCGGAGAGTGCACGCAGCTTGCGTATGCTTTTCGTACTCAATAATATCTCGAGCTTGTACCTACCTTTTATGCAAATAATTTTTGTAATTATTATTATTTGTTCATGTTGAGCATTTTATGAGATTGCATAATTATATATATTTTTAATTTATTTAATTGCACGGATAAAACTATTTTAATTAAAGAGGTAAAAGACATTTCATGCAGTAGCCGTTTGGAAGACTAAGCCATAACTTGGAGAAAAAAATTGCGTACGTAAGACTTGTACGTAGCGCTGAGTACGTTAGGTATGTTACATGAAGTATATTAGGGGTTATATCCACGTTATACCCCCTGTAACCTCCCTGTAACCTACCTGTAATATACTTGTAACTTATAAATATATGAAAACAGAAGCACGAAACTTACTAGTTACAAGTAAGTTATAGGTAGATTACAGGGAGATTACATGGGGTATAACGCAGATATAACCTCCAATACCCTTTTTGTAACCTAGTTGACGTACGTAGCGTGCGTACCTCTTACGTACGCAAATTTCTCTCCATAACGCGGGTGAATGACATTGTGAAAGTTAATGCCCCGTGATATTTTTATTTTATGTCAAAGAATTCGTTATGTATGTAAAAGTAAAAGTTTAGGTGCTAGATATGTAAATATATATAAAAATTCCTCTTTTAGTTAATGATTTTACTAATTCAACTTCCAATTTTTACCTTTAAATTTAATTTTAAGTTTTTAATCTTTGTTAAAAGTTACTCATTTTTATCAGATAATAATTATTTTTTTTCCTTTTATATTTCTGAAAATTTCTAAATTTATTTCTCTATTTAATTCTCCAGTTCTGATTGGCTGCTAATTACTTTCTTTCATTTCAACATTCATATCTATGCAATGTAATCAGCCTAATTAGGGCTGTTTGCGAATATTTCGTGTTCTGTTCGTCAATGAGTTCGTGTTTGATCCGTTCGACAAGTAAACGAGACGAACGTGAACAAATTTTTTTCGTTCGGTTAGTTAAATGAAGCAAACACGAGCAGTGATGCGTTCGGTCGTTTTCGAAATATAAAATAATTTAAAATAATTAGATATAAAAAATTTATGATATTTAAAAAAATTAAAATTTATAAATTATAATATATAATANGTTATTGTTCGAAATATAAAATAATTTAAAATAATTATATATAAAAAATTTATGATATTCAAAAAATTAAAATTTATAAATTATAATATATAATAAAATAATAATAATAATACATTAATATACTATATTAATAATGTACTAATATAGATATTATATATTTATGTAATATAAGTTATATAATTAATATATTATATTATTTATATATATTAATATTAGGGATGTCAAACTGGCTCTTCGTTTGCGAACATCTCGTGTTCAGCTCTTTCGTTAAGAAACGAACACGAACAATTTCAAACACGAACTTATTTCAAACAAACTAAATTTCAAATGAACTGAACAATAATACAAGTTCTGTTCGTTCGTGTTCGGTCCGTTTAAACCACACACCTTAATCATAATTTTATAATTAAAATTTTTCATAAATTATTTCTGCAAAGTTTTCGTAGTTTCTGCTTTACTTATTTCTTTCTTATGAAACAATTTTGTGTTATATATGTAATTTTTTCATTGAAAAATGAACTCAGAAATTTAAATTAATTTGCACAAAATGGAAATTTTTCTTACAATCGTAATAAATTTTATGTGGAGCGAGAAGTCGCCGGATCCCCGAACTTAATTTGACGAAAAATTATTCCATACGAACACCGTATGCATAAATTCATATGATGTCTAATTTCCACCGTCGATCGATTCATCGATCAATTATTTTTTTTAAAAAAAATAAAAATGGGGACCACTGAAATACATGCTTATGATGAACGATGAAGACCGAATACCGTATGCATTTCTACGTACGTTGACCATATGCAATAACAAATTGATCTTTTTTATTGGGAATATAAAATTTCTATTTTATATTATAATGTTTTTTCTTTATAACAAAAATAATAACTCTAAAAAGCTATCTTCCAAAACAAATATTAAAATATTTTGAATAAGAATNTTCGGCTCGTTCGTTAAGTAAACGAGCCGAACATGAACAAGTTTTTAAATATCGAATTATAAACAAGCCGAACACGAACAGTTCTTTGTTCGCTCTTGTTCGACTCGTTTTAGATAATATCTCATGTGGTAATGTGGTTAATCACTTTTTTTGTATATATTTGGTCCAGGTTCGAATTATACATTTTACATCTATTTTTTTCAATTTAATTTTAAGAGTAAATTTCGAGCCGAACACGAACACAAATATTTAAATCGAGTCGAACGCGAAAGCACTGTTCACGAGCCGATTTCGAACACGAGCTATTTCGAACGAGCCGAACAAGAGCCAAGCTCGGCTCGTTTACAACCCTATTAATGTAAATTTCATTTTTTTTCTATTATTCCTCTTTTTCGTTTTTGTATTTTCATTTAAATGTCATGGTCTTCAAAATTAAAAATTAGTCAGATTTTTTTTTTTGCTTAATTTTATTTAAACCGGTGGATAACAGGATTCATGATTATTTTAAAGATTATTTTGTCATTTACTCGTTGGAGTCTTTCGTTTATAAAATGTAATGTTTATTTGATTGATCAAAAGGTTATTAAATTCGTTGCATTTACCTAGGAATCTCGTGTTTGGCTCGTTCGCTAAGTAAACTAGCTGAACACGAACAGAAATTTGTTCGTTTGTGTTGGGTCGTTTTGGGTTGNTATAATAAAATAATAATAATAATCATAATATATTAATATAATATATTAATAATATACTCATATAGATATTATATATTTATGTAATATAAGTTATATAATTAATATAATATATTATTTATATATATTAATATTAGGGATGTCAAACTGGTTCGTTGTTCGCGAACATCTCGTGTTCGGCTCGTTCGATAAGAAACGAACATGAACAATGAATTCACGAACAATTTCAAACACTAGCTTATTTCAAACAAACTAAATTTCAAACGAACTGAACAAGAATACAAGCTCTATTCGTTCGTGTTCGGTTCGTTTACACCCCTAACCATAATCATAATTTTATAATTAAAACTTTTTGATAAAATATTTCCTCAAAGTTCCCGTAGTTTCTGCTTTACTTATTTCTCTTATGAAACAATTTTGTGGTATGTATGTAATTTTTTCATTGAGAAATGAGCTCAAAAATTTAAATTAATTTGCACAAAATGGAAATTTTTCTTACAATTGTAATAAATTTTGTGTGGGGCGAGACGCCGCCGGATCCCCGGGCTTGATCTAACGAAAAATTATTTCATATGGACACCGTATGCAGAAATGCATATGATGTCTAATTTCCACCGTCGATCTATTCATCGATCAATTATTTTTTTTTAAATAAGAAAAAAATGAGGCTCACTGAAATACATGTTTATGATGAACGATGAAGACCTGATACCATATGCATTTCTACATACGGTGACCACATGAAATAATTTTTCTGATTTGACAGAGGCGCCGCTGACAAATTGATAAAATAAAAATGAGGACCACTGAAATACATGTTCGTGATGAACTGTAAAGACCTGATACCGTATGCATTTCTACATACGGTGATCATATGGAATAATTTTTCTGATTTGACGGAGGAGGAGCTGACAAATTGATCTTTTTTATGGGAATATAAAATTTCTTTTTTATATTATAATGTTTTTTTATAACAAAAATAATGACTCTAAAAGCTATCTTCCAAAGCAAAGATTAAAATATTTTGAATAAGAATATTATATATAATAAAATCAGTGACAAAAATGCTATGCCTATGCATAGGTTTGTTATTTTTTGTAATGTTGTGTGTGGGAATTGCAATCTTTTTAGACATATATAATATATTATAATTAATTAGATAAAGTTAAAAATGTCATCTTTTAGGTATATCTAAACAAAAATCAACAACTCTAAAGCAATGTTTCATCCCTCTTTTATTAACAATAAATTTTCATTTCATTTATTAAGTTAATACTAAATTTGATTAATCTATGAAGTCTAAATGAGATGAAAATGATCATTGCNAGATAAAGTTAAAAATGTCATCTTTTAGGTATATCTAAACAAAAATCAACAACTCTAAAGCAATGTTTCATCACACTTTTATTAACAATAAATTTTCATTTCATTTATTAAATTAATACTAAATTTGATTAATCTATGAAGTCTAAATGAGATGAAAATGATCATTGTTCAATCCACAAGAAGACATAAAGATTGGGATGAATCAAATTGATGAGAAAATATAGTTATGGCTAGAATTAAAGCTCTTTTCCCCCATTATTTCTATTTAAATAAATTAATTTATTAATTTTAATATTATTATATGTTAGGGCCTTCTTCTAAGGAAAGAATAATAGACAATCATAATGATGCAAGTAAATTGAGTTTGTAATGCACAATCTGATGAAATACTATTTGTTTCACTCTATTCTTTAGGCACAATGTTGGCTGTTTGAGTTAATAATTTCCTAGATGAAATTACTAGAAGTAATCAAATTATTTATTTTTANATGATGCAAGTAAATTGAGTTTGTAATGCACAATCTGATGAAATACTATTTGTTTCACTCTATTCTTTAGGCCCAATATTGGCTGTTTGAGTTTATAATTTCCTAGATGAAATTACTAGAAGTAATCAAATTATTTATTTTTGTCATTTTGATTTAAGTCAGGTGATGTATATGCCATTGTAAAATAATTTATTAGTGCTTTCATAGCATGGTCATCTATATCATGTTATAAAAGATTAAATTTAAATAATTTAAGGCTAATTAATTAGAAGGTGCCTCTTGGTTCTAATTATAGGCTCTAATCAATGCTTTAGAAGTATCCTATTATCATTATGGAGGGTATATGATGCATAATCTTTAATATTAACAATTTTTTTCTTAATTATGTGTAATCAACTTCATGCTTTATTAGTTGCCACAAGGGTTAACATGTTCTTGTATTAACAAAAAACTTTTCATATGTAAAAAAAAAAAAAAAACTAAAATTATAAATTGAATATAGTTTATATAAAATAATATATTATTTATATTTTCTCATCTTTATTACTTGTAGTTGCATAAAAAAACATTACATAAACAAACAAATAGGCTGAAAGCAATACCCAATAGACTTAGAATCTTCTTTATAAGTAGTTCACAAAAGAAAAAAAAAACAACTAAGGGTATTAATTAAATTAAAATGTTTTCAAGCAAAAATGTTAAGGATTACTAAATTTATCCTTCTTAGAAATTGAAGTATGAATTAATACATTTCAACAAAATTGAACTATGATTGGGAACTTGCATNAATGTCATTGTTCAATCCACAAGAAGACATAAAGATTGGGATGAATCAAATTGATGAGAAAATATAGTTATGACTAGGGCTGTCAATTTGGCTCGTTGTTCGTGAATAAGTCGTGATCGGCTCGTTAAGCAGCTCGTGTTCGGCTCGTTAGGCTAACACAAACATATTTTTAAGCTCGAAATGTAAACAAGCCGAACACGAACAACAGTTTGTTCACTTGTGTTCGGCTCGAAATGGCTCGAACAAAAAAATTATATAACTTTTTATATAACAATATAGTACATATATTATTTATATAATAATATATTATATATATTTGTCTGTAAGTTTAAATCATAACACCTCATGTGGCAATGTGGTTAATGTCTTCTTTTATATATATTTGATCCAATCCCACACTTTTCATCTATTTTTCTCAATTTTAGTTTAACGAGCCAATTTCGAGCCAAACACGAGCCGAACACGAACATGAATATTTAAATCGAGCCGAACACGAACACAATGTTCACGAGCCGATTTCGAACACGAGCCTATTTCAAACACGAGCTATTTCGAACGAGCCGAACACGAGCCAAGCCTAAGCTCATTCAAGCACGGCTCGTTTACAACCCTAGTTATGGCTAGATTTAAAGCTCTTTTCCCCCCATTATTTCTATTTAAATATATTAATTTATTAATTTTAATATTATTATATGTTTAGGGCCTTCTTCTAAGGAGAAAATAATAGACAATCATAATGATGCAAGTAAATTGAGTTTGTAAAGCACAATCTAATGAAATACTCTTTGTTTCACTCTATTCTTTAGGCTCAATGTTGACTGTTTGAGTTAATAATTTCCTAGATGAAATTACTAGAAGTAATCAAATTATTTATTTTTGCCATTCTAAAATAATTGATTACTGTTTTCATAGCATGATCGTCTATATCATGTTATATAAGATTAAATTTAAATAATTTAAGGCTGATTAATCCAAATAGGCTCATTATCAATTAGAAGGAAGGTGCCACTTGGTCCTAATTATAGGCTCTAATCCATGATTTAGAAGTATCCTATTATCATTATGGAAGGTATATGAGGGTTAATCTTAATATTAACAATTTTTTTTCTTAATTATGTGTATTCAACTTCAAGCTTTGTTAGTTGCCACAAGGGTTAACATGTTCTTGTATTAACAAAAAAACTTTTCAAATGTAAAAAAAAAAAAAAAAAAAAAAAANAAAAAAAAAAAAAAAAAAAAAAAAAAAAAAAAAAAAAAAAAAAAAAAAAAAACTAAAATTATGAATTGAATATAGTTTATATAAAATAATATATTATTTATATTTTCTCATCTTTATTACTTGGAGTTGCATAAAAAAAATTACATAAACAAACAGATAGGCTGAAAGCAATACCCAATAGACTTAGAATTTCTTTATAAGTAGTTTGCAAAAGAAAGAAAAAAAAAAACTATGAGTATTAATTAAATTAAAATAATTTCAAGAAAAAAAATGTTAAGGATTACTAAATCTATCCTTCTTAGAAATTGAAGTATGAATTAATACATTTCAACAAAATTGAAGTATGAGTGGGAACTTGCATGGAAGTATGAAGGCATCATGGTTGATAATAAGTGATGATCATTGGGTGATATTTAATAGTTACCATAAATAATTGCAGAAGGATGCTATGATTTAGCTCATGATGAATAAATAGATTGATCATTTTTTAAATAAAATGTAGATATGGTGATCCAAAATGTGGGTGTTGAACATCACCATTTAGATGATTTCATACGTTGATCTTTGTCATGCTTTGAATGAAAAAAGAAATAAAAAATAAATCTTTGTTAAAGGGCCGCCTTCTCGGTTTGCTTAGAGGGAACTGGCGCCTAGGCACCACTAGGTTGGCGCCAAGGTCCCGAGGTAGAGCGCCTTGGCTCCAGAGTGGTGGAATTACCCCAGTGCTTCATTTTACCTCCATTTCTCTTCATTCCAGTCCAATATGTTTTAGGAGTACTACCTGTTATAACTGAAAGAAAAACATGAAAATACCTTTCTTTAAAGTGTAATTTCATAAAAAAAGTGTTAAATATAAGAGAAATTAAGCATGCTAAAAGACATATCACTTCTCAACCCACAGAAGCCAATAAGTAGATAATCTATAGATGCATATGCCTCGCCATCTGCTGCTTCTCCTGAGCGAGGAGAGAGCTCATTAAGATGTCGATCTTCAGTGTCACGTGACTCTACCCTCGGCTACTTGACCAGAGACATAAGGGAGATGTTGATCCTCTAGGGGGACTTGATTAGAGACGTGAGAGAGCTCCATAACACCCATGAAATTATGACATGAGAGCTTAATGACTTACACCACCAGTTTGCCTACTACGCTTGCTAGCACCAATGCTAGTACGAGTATATTCAAGGCTAGTTGAGAGCATTTTAGGAGTACTGGGGATTAGGAGTTGAACCACAACCACCACCGTTCACGATTTGGAGCCTGATTTGTGAAGTCATGGAGGGGTGTGACCGTGAGGAGTAAATACTTTTGTGATTATTTCTAATGTTTTGTGCTATTGAATGATTGTTTTTCTCCATTTTTGATGTATTGATGTGATTTTGGACATGGTCTCACTGATGTGTATGTGGGTGTTGATGTGATTTACTGATGATATTATGGACTAGTTTTTTTAGTATTACACTTCCTGTCTTACATGTACATGTTTACTTGTGTTTTTATTTTGCAGCACTCTGATAGCAGACTCTATTTACTTTTTATAGCTTGACCTGTGATTCATATCCTGTATTGTTTTAAATTTTGCTGTTGCATTACTCACATGTAGCCGGTAGGGAGTGGAACAAGTTCGGGGGAGGAGTCATCACCTTGTTAGCCGCCTACAGGTAACTCTTTAACTTGCTGAGATTATATTTACTGCCTGCTTTCATGCATCTTGGTCCATCAATTTTGGAAAGTAAAATTAAGTTTAAAGAATGTGATATTTGCTTAAAGTCAGGATGTAAGTGAATATTATTAATTGCATGACTAAAATGTTTTTCATCTACCTAAACTTAAAAGTATTTGGATGCTTGGAAAGGGGGATTTATGAGATTCAAAACTTCTTATTAAAAATGCTAAGACTTANGTTTTATGCTATTGAATGATTGTTTTTTTTTTCCATTTTTGATGTATTGATGTGATTTTGGACATGGTCTCATTGATGTGTATGTGGATGTTGATGTGATTTACTGATGATATTATGGACTAATTTTTTTAGTATTACATTTCCTGTCTTACATGTACATGTTTACCTGNGTTTTATGCTATTGAATGATTGTTTTTTTTTTCCATTTTTGATGTATTGATGTGATTTTGGACATGGTCTCACTGATGTGTATGTGGATGTTGATGTGATTTACTGATGATATAATGGATTAATTTTTTTAGTATTACATTTCCTGTCTTACATGTACATGTTTACCTATGTTTTTATTTTCAGCACTCTGATAGCAAACTCTATTTACTTGTTATAGCTTGATTTGTGATTCATATCCGGTATTTTTTTAAATTTTGCTGTTGCATTACTCACATGTAGCCGGTAGTGAGTGGAACAAGTTCGGGGGAGGAGTCATCACCTTGTTAGCCGCCTACATGTAACTCTTTAACTTACTGAGATTATATTTACTGCCTACCNTCATATATGGTATTTTTTTAAATTTTGCTGTTGCATTACTCACATGTAGCCGGTAGTGAGTGGAACAAGTTCTGGGGAGGAGTCATCACCTTGTTAGCCGCCTACAGGTAACTCTTTAACTTACTGAGATTATATTTACTGCCTACTTTCATGCACCTTGGTCCATCAATTTTGGAAAGTAAAATTAAGTTTAAATAATGTGATATTTGCTTAAAGTCAGCATGTAAGTGAATATTATTAATTGCATGACTAAAATGTTTTTCTTCTACCTAANCCATCAATTTTGGAAAGTAAAATTAAGTTTAAATAATGTGATATTTGCTTAAAGTCAGCATGTAAGTGAATAGTATTAATTGCATGACTAAAATGTTTTTCTTGTACCTAGACTTAAAAGTATTTGGATGCTTGGAAAGTGGGATTTATGAGATTCAAAACTTCTTATTAAAAATGCTAAGACTTAATGTTTTACTTCATTCGGAGATGAAACATAACTTGATTGAATTTATTTAGGAACTAAGACCCATGATAAGGGATGGGTAAACATTTGATTAAAGTATATATAATGCATGGAGAAGATGCTTGAGGTTACGTACTTTCAAATCTAAAATTCAGATATTTTAGTGTCTTCCTTATGTCAATTGATTTACCCATATTCTTATAAAAAACCTTAGGAAATTTGTAAATCCACTAAAAGTTAAGAGGATGGTTTAGTTGAAACAAGAATTAAGTGTTTATTCATTTTTTAGTGAGGACTAATGAAGTTATAGTCTTACCAATTAAAATAAGAAAGAATTCTTATGTTTAAATAGATGATAAATCATGATAGGTATATGATCCATAACTTGAAAGTGGAATATATGAAACCTTCAAAAAATTTTCACTTCTTCTCTATCAATAAGACCAAGAATTGCATAAAAGAAATGTATGTTATTTCCTTGAAAAATTTGAGTAGAGTAAAAGGATTACTTGAGGGCAAGTAATTGGTAAGGTTTGGGGGGATTGACATACGTTAAATTTTTATACTTTTTATACTTTAATTCAAGAAATTTCCTACTTTAAATTCACGAGCTTACACATTTGGAAGATCAGAATAGCATTTTGCAGGTCACAGGAGGACTAACATGCAAATTGGAGCAAAATAAGGACTTTTGGGAAAAACCAGACTGGCATAGCCATGCCTAGATTTGGCATGGCCACTCCACTTAAGCAAAGCAGNAACCTTCAAAAAATTTTCACTTCTTCTCTATCAATAAGACCAAGAATTGCATAAAAGAAAGGTATGTTATTTCCTTGAAAAATCTGAGTAGAGTAAAAGGATTACTTGAGGGCAAGTATTTGGTTAGGTTTGGGGGGATTGACATACGTTAAATTTTTATACTTTTTATACTTTAATTTAAGAAATTTCCTACTTTAAATTCACGAGCTTACACATTTGGAAGATCAGAATAGCATTTTGCAGGTCACAGGAGGACTAACATGCAAATTAGAGCAAAATAAGGACTTTTGGGAAAAACCAGACTGGCATAGCCATGCCTAGATTTGGCATGGACACTCCACTTAAGCAAAGCAACCATGCTAGTTTTTTCCATGGTCACGCCCAACCTGCAGAGAAGACACACACTTTCGAGAGAACAATGTAGCCATGTCAAATTGTGGTGTGACCATGCCACCCAACCCGAGAGGGTGATGTAATTAAAAACGCCAGCTTATAAGTTCTAATCTAAAAACTATTTGTGCAAGATTATAATGATTTTTAAAAGGAATTTGAACTAAATTTATAAAAAGAAAATAATTAAAGGCTATTAGAAGCTTTTGGAGAGGATAATTAAGAAGGAAGCTAGGGTTAGAGAGAGATTTTCTTCTCCTCTCAATTTTTCTTTGTTTTACGTTTTCTAATAGAGATTTTAAGAGAATTTGTTTGCTGCTATTGTAAGAGTGGATATCAAGGGGCTGTAAGTTGTTTTTATTTTAATAAAAATGTTTCTTGCTGGTTTGATTTCTATGATTTTTTTTCTCTCAATCCATGAGTAGGTAAATAATGTTTCATGCCTTTGTGATTTATGGATGGATTTCTTGGTTTGATTTTTGTTATTGATTTGTCATATACAATTTTTTGTTGATAAATGTTGCTGGTTAACCTTCTGTCCTTCGTTAAGCTGGCCAGTTAGGATGTTAAAATCTATCGTGATTTACGACATCGATTGTAGCATAGTGGAACGATTAGGTTAACCATGAGATCCGAGTAAAATTGAAATACTTATTCTGGATCATGCAACCATTAGCAGGAATCTCAAATTTATTGGAGATGCCATAAAGATAAGCGAAAGCTCCCTTTGTGGAATTTTAAATCTTCTTTGGACCTAGGCATAGGCTTACGAAGAACTCAATCACCTGGTTGACAACAACCACTTAAGAAAAATTTCTATGAAAAACAAGCCAGGTGCCATGCCTGAATCATCGAGGCACGATCCTCAATAATCTTGGAAAAAACACTAAAGTAATTTGATCCATTTTTTTATCTGTTTTGATTTCTGTAGGCTCTGATAGAGTTAGAATTTCCATTTATTATTTTCTTAATCTAGCCGAAAGAGGTTGGAATAATTAGTAAACTATAGCTATTACTTTTTCAAATCTATTTCTTAACATACTTCATGTTGGGAATGATATGTGCTACTCCTTTAAACCACTTATTTCTTGGACACGTATACTTGCATGAAGTGCCCGTCAGCTTCATGACACTTTTTGCAGCCATTAGTAGGAGTTAGCCATCATTGGGACAAGCCACAATCAGATTGGTGAAGTCCATGCACATCCTTCATTTGCCTTTGGA
>JXCR01148681.1:1294-20414 GCA_002079205.1 Phalaenopsis hybrid cultivar | reverse complement strand
GGGGGGGAGAAATTTGCGGGGCTAATTCATTCAATTTTTATATGGTTCTAATTATAATTTTGGAGACTGATTCGTTCACCATTTTGGGATGGTTAAAACATTGTTTCTTTTGGGAAAGTTTGAAATTGTAACGCTTTGGATTTGTGAAGGTTTGGAGACTTTTGCAGCATTGTTTTTGAAAATTTGAAATATTTTATCTAACAGATCTCCTCTCTTTCATTTGTTTTTTGCTTTCTTCTCTTTTTCTTGCCTGATGACTTAGTTTATATGATTATATTTTAATATAAATGCATATATGTTAGGAATATGTGAGTTATCAAACAGGGCTATAAGTTGGGCGGTTTCGGGTTTAAGAGCGACAACAATAATGCTTATGTGTGCTAAGAGTGAGATATGAGGATAGTGTCTCTTACCCTAATGACCTTCACAGAGGGGAGGATAGGACCGACGACACTATTCACCAACTCTCGGTGAAGAGATGCCCCTTGCTTTTTTAGACTACTGGTAGTTCTAGCCCGACCGAGGTGAATAAATCGTGGACTATGAAATTTGCCAAAATACTCACACATAACATAACAAAAAAATACATATATTTTTTTATGACGCTACTACTTTTGAATGTTAAGTAAAAATCCAATCCTAAATGCATGACAAATTAAGAATTTTGGGTGCTAACCTATATAAGTCCACTTGTAAATCACCTTGATTTGGCCAGGAGTTGCCCTCCTTAAATTGCTTGGTTGGAGGCTTCTAGCCAAGATTGGATTATGAAGCACACAACCCAGCTCTAAGCCTACCTTGAACCTGAATGCTTATGACCCAGTTTGTTTTTTCATATATGAGTCACTTGTTCCTTTACACATGTTCATACTTGCTATGATTGTTACATTCTCCGCAACACTTATTTATTTTTGCTTGTGATACTAACTTTTTGTAGTAGTGGTAGGAATCGCAAGTGCGCACATGCACATTTTTTTCTTTACTTCACCTTTTTTTAAATTTATTGCATTTTTACTGCACTTTTACAGATGCATTTACTTACAAAACTTGCAATGCTCTTAGGCTAGCAAACAGTAGGACATATGTTAGGAGGCACGCTGCGACAAGCCACCAACCAAACAAATTTACATGCTCAGATATAAAACCTAAACCCAGAGTCGCTACGTTACGGAGCTCGGAGTAAGCATGGTGGGAAACACGACAAGGATGCAAGCAAGTGCAGAACAACTAAAACAATTCCTTGGATGTAATCAACACAATTCATAAGACTTTGAGGTAGTTCGTCTAGAATGACGTAAATCCTCGCACTATCTTTAGGTGCCTTCATGACCATGTTGTGCGACATAAGTCCTAACACTCTTTAGGTTCTAAGGTTGTCGTTTGATACAACGTAAATCCTTCTATCTTTCTAGGTTGTTTGCATGGTTGGGTATCATATACACCTAAAATATATAGTGTTTTTTAGACACATTTTCATACATATTTTTGAGATATTGCGCTTTAATGAAAGGTATTTGTGCATTTTTCTTTCAGGTATAAGTAAAAAAGTGAAAAATGCTACAATGAGTGAAAAAAAATCAAATTTAGAGCAAAAGTGCAAACATGATGCGAAAGTATTTTGGCGCCTAAGCGCCAGAACCGACGCTTAAGATCTGGTGAAACAGAGAAGGCTGCGCCTAAGCGCCAGAGGCCCCGCGCTTGAGAGCCAATCACAGTTACTTGACGGGTTAGTTTATTTGACGAATTTGGAAGGGACATTTAAGACACCTATTGGCTAAAATAGGTAGCTTTATAATTAAAAAACTTTTGAAAGGAAGTATCCCTTGGTAAATACATCAAATCAGGACACATTTTGAGGAGATACCAAGACACCTCTTGGAAAATTATAAAAGAAGGAAGTTGAGACTTTTAGAGGAGTCCTGAAATAGAATCTTGAAGTGTTCTAAAAAGTTCTTGAAGAAGGTCGCGAAGAAGATTTTGGAGAAAATTTCAGGCACCACAAATTTATTTTTCCTTTTGTTTTTAGTTTTATTTTTAAAGTTAAGAGTGTTATAAGAGATAAGAAATTCAAAGAAACTTCAGGAGTTCGGTGAAGGATTTGAGATAAGTTTTTATCTTTGTTTTAAACAACTTTTAGTTTTAATCAAAACTTCTTGTTGGTTTGACAATGGTTTCTACTTTTAAACTAAAGTGTGGTTTTGTTTTCTCCATGGGTTCTGAGAAGTTTTCTTTATCTTTCTCCTTAAAATGACATATAATTAATGTGTTGGATGGAAGTTGTGGAGAATATTAATCTTTAATGTTGGAAGAAGTTGTGATGATTTAGTTCCATGCACTTCATTTACTTCTTGATTTGGCCCATCTAGATGTTAAAATTTGTTGTGAGAATATATAAGAACTAGGCTGATCTTGTCTCATTCAACAATTAGAAAGAATCATATGAGATTGTATGAATGAAAATGTAGTTCATATGATTGAGTGCAAATAAATATGAAAGTAATTTTTGAAGGGTGTATAGTTAGATGACTTTAGAGTGACAGACTAAAGCCCCCAACTTGGTTTATTATTTTAGGTTTTGATACGAGATTTTAGTCCCAGGTGGAGGGATTCAATGGAACTCTAGAGTAAGAGCTAGTATCTTTCCTGCCTAACCGGTCTTCAAAACTATTCAAACTTTAAATTAGCCAATGTTCTTTATAACATCTCTAGTAAGAGTAAAAAATATTATTTCTCCTATGTGGCACAATATAATTTGAATACTTCCACAACATAATTCCCATACTTATTAGTGATTCATGATAAGGAGAAAGATATTTTGTATTCAGTGCTTTTCTTTTACATAAACTCAAGTTATCTTTATTAAGTTTTTATGTCATTTTCAAACATTAAAAATACCAAAAAGAGTTTAAATTCTATTCCTGTAACAAAAACTATAGTTTAAGGATTTGTCTTTTTAAAGTAGAAAGTTTGTTACTTTAATTATCGCATACTGTCAACAATCCCTGTGGGTTCGATATTCGGGGCTTAATCAAAAAGTCTTATATTACTTGATAACGATACATATACTTGCGTAGTATCCTAATATATATTAAGTTAAAAATTTAAATTCTTATTTTCTACAGGATCAAGTTTTTGGTACTGTTGCAAGGTAATGAAATATAAGTGAAAAACATAATCAAATACATTGTTATACTATTGTATATAAACAGTCGGGATTAGTATCTTGTGAGTGTAAATCCTAAATAATAAAAATTGGTAGGGGTGAACATTTAAATAATATCACTTCAAAATATGAAGCCCAACAATAGGATAGGTTGGGAAGTCACCGAGGTTCTCCTCAGGATCCGTGACATCCCCTACTTTCCCTTCCTTTGGACTGCCAAATCAACTGTTCCCACTTGGTCCTTTCCCACTTGACTTTCCATGTTTACCGTGAAAATCCAAACGTTGAATTCTTGAAGACTAATACCTCTGATCCTTATCGAGATTTTTCTTATGTGACTTTGGTCATTTGAGATGTATTAACTAAAGGGGCTTGCTCTTATAGGGCACTTAAGAACTTATGTAAAATAAACCCTATCTAATATTTATATTAGGTAAGGGAACTTGTCGGTCATACATAAAAGATTTACAGACCAAGCAAATTAAATAAATTAGGTAGATTATGTAATCGAGCTCGCAGTTAAGTAGTATGTCCATCTCAAGATGCGAGAAATTACTTGAGGTGTTTTGTTCGATTTTTTAAACTGTGGGATCTGTTCGGTCTCATTTTTTCCAAAATTAAAACATTATTTTCAAAAATCAAATATATATACATATGAAATTAAATAAAATTTCAAAATAACCAAAAGTTGACCGACACCTGCAGGGGGTAAATCAACATCAGAGAAAATGATTGGGGGATGAGGTTTTCTCTTCGAAAAAGAAGCAACAACACAATACTTTCTCGATCGGCTCCTCTTTTGATCAGCTCTTCTGACAGAGTCTCCTTCCAATAGTATTGGTACTATCCCTCAGGTTTGGATAATGTTGGCTCAAATAGACCCATTAAAAGCATCTTTCGCAGGAGATTTCCTCTGCCGCTGAGTATGTGCATCAGGGGTCATAAACTTTTTGAGCTTTGTAGCCGAAGTTAAATCTTTGACCAATTTATGAAAGTGCCTACACTCCTCCGTATCTTGGCCAAGGTCTTTATGGTACATGCAAAACTTGTTGGTGTTTCAGAGGAAGGCTTCAATTTTCATTGGCTAAGCCTTTCAAAAGTATTCTTTATCCTGAATAGCTTCCACCAATTCAACCAATGAAATTGGAAGCTGAGTGAGTTTTGACATTCCTCGTTTGCTAGCTGAGCGATCATTTGATCAACTGAATTTTCAAGGATTTTAGTCGGGCTCCTTGACCTTGTGGGACGAAAAAACTTCTTTC
This sequence comes from Phalaenopsis hybrid cultivar, assembly GCA_002079205.1. NCBI lineage: Eukaryota > Viridiplantae > Streptophyta > Magnoliopsida > Asparagales > Orchidaceae > Phalaenopsis > Phalaenopsis hybrid cultivar. The sequence continues at coordinate 15,989 of JXCR01148681.1, read as the reverse complement.
AAGCTTAGGGAAATGACCATCCTTCTCCCTCTACTCATCATCCCACGAGCCTTTTTTTTCCCTATTGGACGTCAGCCTTTTTGCCTTTTGAGATGAGCGGGTTCACGCAATCCTCTGCTGCAATGTCATTGTTGGTTAAGTCCAAAACTTTGACCAAAGTTTTGGGTTTTTGAGAACCCAGAAAATACTTATACTGTGCACTTTTCAACTCTTGCACCAGGGAAACCTTTGTAATCGCTGAATCAAGATTTCACACTTCTAGTATCCCCTTCTAGAAATGTGTAACATATGCCCATAGGCTCTCATTCGGTCCCTACTTGACGTGCCATAAGAATTTTGATTCATTGTGAGGGCAGCGACTACATTGTAAATAGCTTCTTGATCATTGTGAAGGAAGTGATAATCCCAACCTGGAGTTAATTGAAAAACTCGAGAGTCAAATCTATCAGCATCATATAAAATAATCAACACTTCAACGTGTTATAAACTTTGAGAAGGAATATTGCCTACTCAAAAGATGAAATGTGATCAACCAGATTGCTACAACTCTTTTATGGATTCAAAAATGGAACCATGAGCTTCTCTGGGAGCTCTACATCCATGATCTACCTTTCTCCTGCCAGCGACAAAATTTCATTCGCCCTGCTTGCAGTCTGCTCCTTAGCATAAATCTAACACTTTCTTGGTGGTATAATTCTTCCCTTCGTTCGACTCCATGAGTTGTCTGATGACCTTTGGCTCAAGTGCTGGAAAATTAAGTTGTGGGAGGTGTTGCTTTCTCCCCTCAAGCGCCATGTAGATCAGTTCCACAATCTGAACCGCCATCCAATCCTGTAGCTCTTGATTTTGTTTGCATGAATTCTTTGAAAGACTCCATATTAGAGGTTTCTCCAAGGTGTGTTTCTTCTCTGGGCCACACTCCTCTTTTTATTGAAGGCATGATTCCACATTCACTACACCTTGTAGGGTGTTGAATCCCAATATATATATTTTTTCACTCCAAAGGAATATAACATTGGTCAGATGGAAGGAATAAGTGAAAGTAAAGGAATGAGAGTGAGAGAGTATGCAACGAATAATACTAGTTCTCTGGGAATATGTTATGTAGTCATTTATGTGGAAATGACCCCTATTTATAAATCACAGGTGGTGTCTAGTAAATTACTTGATTGTCCCTCTCTTAATGGGAACTTTACAATAAATCTATGAGACATTACACCTTTACATATTTGTAACCGACTTTGACATGTTTTGACCCCGGTAACCGTTGTTGGTGCCGTTCTCTTTTTGTAATTCGCAACTGTTCCACTTGGTCATTTGATCTTTGTTCAGTATGCTAAAAGTTATTTGGCTGACTAGTGGATCCTCGGTCAACTCCTCTGAAGGAGCTCTTCGTGAAGACTCATTTTCCTCAAGAAGGGTTATTCCATCAGGCGGAGGGTACATCACCATGATCTGATGGGCAATCTTCCTTCTGTCGAGAGACCTACATAGAAGGTCAGGTGGGAGCTCAACTAAGCGACAATTGATTTTGTGAGTGTCATTGCTTCCGTTAAGTTGTCATCGGTTTAGATGCGCAGCGTTATTTGGTTCAAATGAATTTTCATTCTTTCGACCACCCAGGATTTGGCCGACCAAAATGATGTTAGATGGCTCGACTCTTTTCTAACTATCTTTGCGAGCTCTATTGAATATATATATGTGACATCTAAAATTTACTCTATATTTATACGGACTTAAAATTTATAAATAAATAAGAATTGAGTGGTATATATTTATTCTCTCTCTAGATATATATAAGCTTTTGTCAGAGTTGGTATTTGCCACGAAGGCAGCATTTGATACCGCATTGGCTTCACTGAATCCGTGGGTCTATAATTCTATGCTTCTGCATGAGAAAATTCCAGTCTCTCAGCATGTGTCCTCGTAGAACATATCTTTTATTTTTATAAAGTTGATTATCAAGTTATGTTCATAAATCTGGTAACACTACCAATATAATACCTATTTATATATCATAAATAATATTCTTATATTTTTCGGAATATTCTCATGCATGCATCTCACTAGATTCTCAGATTCTTTTCTATACATTNCGCCATGGATTCGGATGCCGTGGAATGAAGAGATTAGAGATGGAAGAGAGAATGCTTTTCTGTTTGAAAACGTGGTTGAAGGGTGGAACGGGCAGGAATAAAGAGGATGGGAGGAAGGTAATGAGAGCCCTAGCGCCATCTTCTTCCACTCTCCCCCCTTTTGCGAGCAGAGGAAGCCGTTGTAGATTGAAGACACTCTTTTGGATAAGAGTCGAGCTTGAATGGCATTACTTCGCCAAAACCCAAAAAAAAAACTAAAACCACTGAAATTTGATGTTTCGGTTCGGTTTGAATATTTTTAATTTTTAAATTTTTAATATTTGNACCACTGAAATTTGATGTTTCGGTTCGGTTTGAATATTTTTAATTTTTAAATTTTTAATATTTGTTTTTTTTTATTTTCAATTTGACTTTAATTTTTATTTAATTCGGAAATTAAAAACTTCTTAAAATTTTTTATTATATTTTATTTTTATGTCGAATAAATTAATAAAATAAAAAATTTTATTATAGGTAATATTTGATTGAAACAAATAAATGATTGAAGAAACAAAATTGATATTATATACATTAGTATGCTATGTCTATTATTTAAGTTATTTCTACTCCTTCCTATTCGTGATAACGGTAAGGGGTAAGGGGTTTGCCTATAGNAAAAAATTTTATTATAGGTAATATTTGATTGAAACAAATAAATGATTGAAGAAACAAAATTGATATTATATATATTAGTATGTTATGTCTATTATTTAAGTTATTTCTACTCCTTCTTATTCGTGATAACTGTAAGGGGTAAGGGGTTTGCCTATATATATAGCTTGCCTCTATTGTGTAAAAGTTATGATAAAGACTGAGTCAGTATTTCTTCTTTTCTATATTTCTCTTAATTTTATCATGGCATCAGAGCATCTCTTCTACAAGTTCTATCTCTCCTACAATTTTAGCTTCCAACTTTTTTNTTCTTCTTTTCTATATTTCTCTTAATTTTATCATGGCATCAGAGCATCTCCTCTACAAGTTCTATCTCTCCTACAATTTTAGCTTCCAACTTTTTGTCTTCATCTTCCAAATTTGAATCTCTCACCCACTTCTTGTGTCTGGTTTTTCTTGCTTTCAAGGCTTTCTCTGCACGTCTAACTACACGTCTTACTCTTCATATTTATTGGTTCTTTCTGACTAGTCTTGCATCTTTTTTATCATGTTTTTTTCACTAGCTGTGTTCATGACCTTTCGTTTCTTCAGCTCCTCTCATTCTACAAAATTCATCAGTTTAACCTCCTTTCATCTTCTCTGTTGTTTTTCTTCTTCACTGGTACCGCTATTCTCCATGGCGTCTGTCTCCTCTTCAAGTGCCACCAACAATCTCTCAATCATCCACCTCCTCTATACCTCCTTCCCTTAAATTCCTCATGGGTAACATTAGAATTATGGTTATTACTCAACTCACCACTAATAACTTCCCGATTTGGCGCTCTCAGATCTACAAATTATTCAAAGCTAATGGGTTTGAATCGTTTCTTGACACCACTTGGCTTTGTCCTCCTCTGTTAGTGAATGATAATTCAATTAATCATGCCTATTACAACTGGACACTCCTAGATAAAAGCCTCTTTGTCACTGCCTATTCCACTATTTCTTCATCCATTCTACCTCATGTGTTGAATATAGAAACTACTACTGCTATTTGGACATCCCTGTCCAATAAACTTCAATGCTATAGTTGATCTCACATTATATAGCTCAAAAATGAGCTTCAGAATTTTAGGTATTCCAATGACTATTCCACCTTTGAGCTTTTTTCATTTGAAATTCCAATGATCAATCATGGAAACCTAAACTTATAAAATTCTTAAAGACAATACCATAACCTTAATCGAGACTTTTTTTAAGTAGATTTAGTTGCTTATGATGTATATAACTATAGGGGTTTGCTCTTATAGGAATTTTAAAACCCCATATTTAATCTAAACCTCATACAATATTCAGATTAGGCAAGGGAAAATTTGGGAGTCTTAATTGTAGATCATTACAATTTTCTAAAATTTCTTAATTTAATTAATCGAAACCATCTTAAAGTGGTACTTTTATCTCTCGGGATAGTGTATTGTTTTAATATAGTGTTTTAAANATATATATATATATATATTGATTAGTAATATTTTTAAAAAATTTAGTTGACTACAAGGCTACAAGGATTTAAAATTAATTAAAAGTATTAATTAAGAAAATATTTTCATTTTATTTTTGTGATTTTTCTACACAAAAACATGAATGTTTGAAATTCTAGGGCTTTACATAAATAGAAAAATGCCCTATTTTTCTACTTATCCACGCGGCACTACGCAATCCTCGTACGCGTTGAGCTTTCCACCCGACGCGTTCCCATTCGTCGTCGTCGTCCATGCATATGCCCCGTCAACCCGCCTTTTCGAACCCTCTATCCGTCCGGTGCAATCAGAGCCCCCTATTTAATAAACGTGCGATCCAACGGTTGCGGGTCATCGTCCTCAAAGCCTCTAGCCTGTGAACTGTCCACCTTCAAACTCTAATATCTCACTTGATTCTCAACCAAATCAAGTGAGGTTTGTTCTTATCGACTCGTTTTGAAGAGACACACACATCCATATGGTTAATCGTACCCTAAATCAACTCTATGCTCATGGAGAATCAAATGATGCTTGATTTAAGGTTATGTTCAATACCTTGGTCCAAGAGGTGAAACCTCGATTGGATGCTTGTGGAAGCTTGGGGGGTCCCAAGAGCTCGAGGATGAAGCCTCTGGTCGTGGTGAATCGCCTAGACCCAAGTTCGACCAAAACCAATTTTAGGTCTTGGTCAAATTCCACTCTAGGGTGCTCTGGCGATGGGGCTTCTATGGGGATCTTCCTCTCTCATTGTGGGGATGGTGTGGGTGCAATTAATTTAAATTTGGTGGAGTATTTGAAGGTGTCCTGTTTTGGCCTAGGGATTTAGCTCCAAAATTGAGGTCGAGCAGTGGATTTGAGTGGCTAGGGATGGTTGGGTTGAACTCAAGAGGTCTTAAGGAAGCTCTGGAAGCAATTTTGCAGAGTCTCACCAAGGAATTTCAAGCCCTCTCTCTTTGGCCATGGAGGGTGGGTTTAAATTGAGGGGGAAGGAGAGGCCACCAGGGGCAATTGGTGGGTGCCCTAGGTTGCTTATGTGGATGCTAACAAGGTGCAAAAATCCAATTAGGATGAGACAACTTGGATGTGTTTAATTTAAGTTTTAGCCTAGGTGGAGCTTCTAGATTTTGGTCTTCCGACAGCCTAGGTGGCCGACCGACCAGGCTCAGGTCACCGTCCAGTCCAGGGAGGTTAAGGCTTGGTTTTGGTGAAGTCAATTGGGGTTGGCCATGTGTAAAGGTATGAGATTGAAATAGTATGGGGGAAATGGTCATTTTGGGTCAAATTGGGTCAAGACATGGTTTGGGTTGAGTTCAGCCACCAAAGTTGGTCTTGAGTTGAAGAGGATTAGATGGGTCAGCTAAATTGGTGTGGAGAAGTCCCCATCCAAGTGATTTAGCTAAGTATGAGGTTTAGAGGATTCATTAAAAGGGTTAAAAACCTTTTTAAGGAGACTTGAAAGTGGCTTGGCCTCTTGCCATTAATAGTTTAATGATGTGGCATGACTCTCATGGCTTGCTTATGGCTTGGGAATGGCTTCATGGCTCCTCTTTGGCTTGGCTAATTTTCATGAGAAGGAATTTTGGATTTATTTTGGATTTGATTTTGAATTTAGGTCTTTAGGAATGATTTTAATTAAATGGATGATGGAGAGAAAAAATTGTCATGTGGGCTTTAGATTTGGGCTTTTGAAATTAAATGTGTTGAGCTTGGTCTTTTAAAATGGAAATTGAGTTTGGGCTAAAATTTGGGCTAAATGAATATTGAGTTTGGTGTAGGTGAATTTCATGAAGGAATTGGCAAAATTTCAAATGATTTTGAGTTGAATTGATAGGCCAAATTAGTGGATTTGAGCATATAGTCAAAATTGGGTCTTTTTGATTTGAATGGAATTGGCCTTGCAATTAGATCAAATTGGGCTTGAATTTTGTTTAAATTAGGATTAGGGATGCTAAATTTTGATTTCAAATTGAAATTGAGCAAGATTGGGGCCAATTAGGCTAAGATTGAGGCTAATTTGGGCCTTTAAATTGAGGCTTTTGGTCGAATTGAATTAATTTGTTCAAATTGTGTCAAATTGATGATAAAAAATTGAAATTGGGAATATTTGGGACGATTTTAGAATTTTTGGAATGTTTAGGTCATTAAGGGCATTTTGGTAATTTTGGCAATTTTTGGGGATATTTTGTAAATTTGGTACTTTTGGTGAATTTTGGTCAATTTAGGTAATTGTGAGCGGTATGATTTTTGAAAAGATTTGGGTATTTTCGGTAATTTTGGAAAAAATTAGGGTTGTAGGGATATTTTGGTAATTTATTAATTTTGGGCCAACATGAACCAACATGCCAAGAAGCCATACTAAACCAATAGAAGCCTTGTGCATACTCATTTTGGATGCTCATTGTGCTGGTTCTAACCCTCTTAGCCAAAGACTAGGGGTACAGGGTCATCCACATGAGCTTTTCAAAAGGAGTCAAGAGACCGACTTAAGGGATATTAGAGTTTAGGGTATGTAAGAGAGTGTAGTGTGTGCAAGTTAGCCCCACCAAAACCAGATCGCCCAGGGTTAGTCCTAAATCCTATGAGGAACTCCCTTTGAGCTCCCCCATACTGAGCCCACATACTAAGTTCTAAAGGTTAGGACCAACATGTGAAACTTCAAGTTGAGAAAAGAAGAATTTGGAATTCCTAATGGCGAGGGTTCCTTTTCTAGTCCTCTAAGAATTGTCAACAGGAAAAATCTTATGGCTAGACTTTAAGCTACTAAAGAGGAAAAACTAGTCCTCAACAAAAAATGAGGTCAACACACATATTTCAAGAAAACTAGCAAGATGTAAGTTAGGATCTTCAGTATGTGTTTTTGCAAACTGATTATTTTGTACCATTTGGATAATAACAAGTTTAAGCTCAAATGAATAACAACAACATCAGAAATTTGAATAGTCAAGTGAAGCTCATCTGCTGTAGGATTAACATAATCTTTTAAAGAACTTTGTCGATTTTCATTTATTTGATTATCTAAGTTATTCGCCATTTCGTTCAAATTTCTAATTTATTTTTGTTGTTTTCCAACTTTTCTAATAATACGTTCTAATTCTGAATCATAATGTACTAAACCTTCAGATCCTACTACACATAAACAAATATAATGAGCAAAAAATTCTTAAAAGTAATCTTAAATTTCAGAAAAAATATTTTTTTGTTTTATATTTTATTTACTTTATCTCTAAATTTCCTAATTTCCCAAATTTATCAAATCAATTTAATTTACTATCACCTTCCCCGGCAACGGCGCCAAAAACTTGATCCTGAAATTATAGATGTGTAAAATTAATAAAATTGACTTCGCTTTGCAACAATGCCAAAAACTTGATTCATTATTTATGAATAAGAAATTGAAGTAATTTATGTTGGGATTTTACGTAAGTATATGTATCGTTATCAAGTAATACAAGACCTTCTGTTTTAGCCCCAAATATCGATCCTACGAGGAAGGTGTAAATTCGTAATGGAAATTTAAATCAAGAAATTCACAACAATAAGAAAAATCTACTACAATAATTTCAAATGTTTAGGGTGCTATCATAACTAAATTACCAATTAATAGCAAAACTGTAAAGCAAAGCTAAGCAATAACTACCAAACTATATTTTTGTGACGAAGTTATCCAATATGAGAAAACATCTTTTCAACTTCAATGAGTTTTTGGTTAAATGAGAGAGATAAATGGTTTTACTATGTCTTGTGCCAAATATGAGCAATTTTAATTCTCTACCCTCAGTCAAGTGTTATAGAGAATCGTTGGCTAATCTTAAATTTAGTCTCTAAATCCGTGGTTAGGCTGGGAGGATACTAGCTCCCACTTCCCTTCTCATGAAGTCTAACTCTCGCCTTAGTTCTTAAACACTAAGACCAAACTGAGGATTTTAGTCTGTCACACTAGAATCTACAATTCTTCGCCTAGTAACATATATTTCTTATTTATTTGCACCAAATTCCATGAACGAAACACTCATTCATGGAATCGAATGTGATTCTCACTTTGTTTCGAAACTCATACTCCATTTCCCAGACAGTATGTTTCACAACAGATGTTAACATTTCAAGTGACTAAATCGAAAGGTAAATTAAGAACGGAATGAACAAATCATCACAATTTATTTTATATTTTAAAATTGACACATCCAAAATATCTCTTCATTTCACCATATCTCAGAATATGGAGAAAGATAAAGAAAACTACTTTGACCTTATGAGAAAAATACGAAAAAATACAAACTTATAAATAAAAGAAAGTTTATACAACAACAATAAACAAACACCACTTATCTTTAACTTTTACTCAAAGCAAATCCATTTTAGCTCCTCTTAGAGTCTTTCTCTCTTTATAAGACTCTTAATTCTCTCTTCGAAGATGTAGGGAAGAAGAAATCTCTCAGTTCTCTCCCTCTCCAACAACTCTTAGGAGAAATCACACTTAGACTCACCACACTACACAATACACACTATGGAACACTAAAGAAAACTCAATTACACACTAGCCGACTCTTTTTCTGATCAATTTTTGCTCTAAATAGAGCATAATGTTGGTTGTCCAAGAGGTGTATCAAATAACTCTTCAAAAAACGTCTAAATTCATCGAATTTTCTAGAATTTTGCCTGCACCGACTTCAGCGTCGTCGGCGCCCACGATGGCATTGTCGGCGCCTGTGTCCCGAAATTAATTTGGTGCTCTGTGATCTCGACTTACTGTTTATGTGCTGCATAGTATAACAATGTATTTGATGATATTTTTCACTTATGTTTCCTTATTTTGCAACGGAACTAAAAACTTGATCCTGGAGAAAATAAAAATATATATATATATATATATATATATATATATACTACGCAAGTATATGTATCGTTATCAAATAATATATGACTTTTTGATTAAAACCTGCATATCGAACCTACAGAAAAATTTACAATATGCACAATTGATCAACAAACTTTCTATTTCAAAAAGAAAATTACTTAAAATATAGATATTTTTATAGTAATAAAAATTTAAATCTTTTTAGTAGTTTTAAGATTTTGACAAAACAGTAATAACTTCTAAAAATAACTTGAGTTTATGTAAAAGAAAAACACTTAATATGAAAATAACTTTTTTATTATAATAAGTTTGTAATAAGTATAAGATTTCTATTGTGGAAGTATGCAAATTATGTTGTGCCAAATAAAAATAATATTATTCTTTACTCTTACTTGAGATGCTATAAAGAACATTGACTAATTTAAAATTTAAATAGTTCTGAAGACCCGCTAGATAGGAAAGATACTAGCTCTCACTCTAGAGCTTCCTCGATTCCCTCCACCTGGGGGCTAACATCTCGTATGAGAACCTAAAACAATAAACCAAGTTGGGGGCTTTAGCTTGTCACTTTAAAATCCTATAACTCTACACCCTTCAAAGATTATTTCCCTATTTTTTTGCACTAAATCATATGAATTACAATCTCATTCATACAATATCATGTGATTCTTTCCAATTCTTGACTGAGACAATACCAGTCCGGTTCTTACATATTCTCATAATAAATTTTAACATCTAGATAGACCAAATCGAGAAGTAAATGAAGTGCATGGAATTAAATCAACACAACTTCTTCCAACATTATAGACTAATACTCTCCACAGCTTCCATCCAACACTTTAATTACTTATCATTTTAAGGAGAAAGATAAAGAAAACTACTCAAAATTCACGAAGAAAATAAAACCACACTTTAGTTTAAAAGTAGAAATCATTGTCAGACCAACAAAAAGCCTCGATTAAAACCAAAAATAGTTTAAAAATAAAAGATAAAAATTTATCTCAAATCCTCCACCGAACTCTTAAAGTTTTTTGAATCTCTTCTCTTTTACAACACTCTTAACTCTCACAATAAAACTAAAAACAAAAAGGATAAAGAAAATTTGTGTAACTTGAAAATCTCTCCAAACTATCTTAAGAATTTCTTAGAACTCCCCCTTTTCAAGCACACTTCAAAAAGTTTCAATTTCTTTCTTTATAAATCTCTAAGAGGTGTCTTGGTAACTCTTCAAAATGTTTCCAAATTCAATGTATTTTCCAAAGGATGCCTCTTTTCACAAGTCCTTTAATAATATTTTTGTTTTTAGTGGTCATAACCACCCTCTTTAGCCAATAGGTGCCTCAAATGTCCTTTCAAAATTCAAAAAATGAATTAAACTGTCAAATAACCGCCACTGGAGCTTAAGCACGAGACCTCTGGCACTTAGGTGCGACCTTCTCTGTTTCACCGGTGCCTAAGCGCCGGATCTGGCGCTTAGGCGCCAAAACACTTATGCACCATTTTCACTTTTTTGATCCAAATTTGATATTTTTTCACTCCTTTTAGCATTTTTCATTTTTTTTAGTTGTACCTGAAAGAAAAAAAAACATAAATACCTTCCATTAAAGCACAATATCTCAAAAATAAGTATAAAAATGTGTCAAAAAATACTATATATTTTAAGTGTATCACTCTCTGTCAAATGGCGCCATCGACGCTCCCACTGTTCTGGACTCCTTCCTTAATGCTGGCACCATCGGTGCTGAGTATTTCTCTCCAAAATACAATTTTAAATTCAAATTCCATCATTTTTACTTCCTTTTTGCTTCAAGTGCTAAAAATCATCAACCAGCAATAAAACATTGAAAAAATATTCCTTTAAAGAACAATATCACAAAAAATGAGTATAAAATATATGTCTAAAATGTATATATTCTTGGTGCATCACATCATCGAAGTCAAAATGAGCAGACGATATGCAAAATTTGATCCATTTATTTTGACATGAAACTTACCCAGATTTATTACCTTTGATTCCTTATTAGAGCCAGAGATTAAGTTGATTGGGCTGTGGTTATGAAGAATAAATAAAGAAAAGCTATTGAGCTAATTAGTATTATAGAATACATATATAAAATAAAGGGAAAACATAATATAATGATAGAAATAACATACAAGTCAACTTATGATAATAAATGTACCCTGGGGGAGGGAGAAGGTGGGGCAACAAGCGTGCCGACAGGTGGGGCTAGAACAAGCGGGAAGGGGTAGTGTGGATGTGGGAGTAGGTGTGTCAGTAGTAGTTGGAGCAGGTGGGGGAGTAGGTGTGCCAACATCAACAATGGGAGTAGGTGGAGGAGTACGTGAGGAAGCAGCAAGTGGGGAAGCCCCATGTGGGGGAGCAACTGCTGAAGGAAGTTTGGCAATAATAAATAAGGGAGCATGTGCGAAAACTGTAGCAGGAGAAAATACTCCCCTCTTTCTGCTCCCGTAGGTGGTTTCTAATATTCCCCTAACACGAGGTCTCTTAAGTGGCCGACTACCACCACCACCTATAGCCATCTGTAAACAAAGGAAATCAATACTAGCAATAAGAAAATAATGAGCAAAAATAAAAGTAAATAAACAAAGATACAATAAAATAGAAAAAGTAAGACATAAGTAGCGGTTGTGTCTAAAACTAAAACAACAAAATTAAAAGAAGAAAAGTAGCGATAACCACTAATCCAAAAAATACATACTATTATTATTAAGTTTCATTAGAGGAACTCATCATCAAAGATGTTAAAATTTTCTCTTCAGTCTCCTCGTCATTCTAAATCAAAGCAACCTCTTCAAACGATATCCTCTAGCGTGATGGCCGCAACTTTATATATGCTTAAAAATATAAGTATTTAATACTGCTGCTAAAAGATTTACTTCCTCAGCAACTGTACTAAATTCTTAATAATAATTATAGATTTGATAAATATGGATGAAACGGCGCCAAAAACTTCACAGCGACTTTATATATGCTTAAAATATAAGATAAATATGGACAGATTTAATACTGCTGCTAAAAGATTTAATTCCTCAGCAACTGTACCAAAACTTAATTACAGTTATGGATTCGATAAAGATGGATGTATATAATATTCAATAATTGTAAAGTCACACTTATCAACACAAGTATACGTATCACTCAAGTAATATATGACTCTAATGAAGTCTTAAATATCGATCCCACATGGAGTAAGATTAGAACTACGAACTAAGATTTTAGAAAAGTAATACTTTAATCATAACAATAAAGTTTAATTTGCTTATCTGTCACTGATAGACAATTGATATAAATATGTAATTTTAATAACTATAAAATAACTAATTATACTAATGAAGGTTCAAACCATTATTCTCCTTATCAAGAAATTATAGTGAATGGTTAAAGTGAATTAGTTCAAATTATATTATGCTAAAGAGGAGCATACATATTCTTTACCCTTTGGTCCAGGCATAAAGAACATTGACTAATCCTACGCTTGTTTACTAAATCTACGACTAGGTTGGGAGGATACCGACTCTCACTTCGGAGCTCCCACGTTCCCCTCACCTGAGGGCTAACATCTACACTTCAACACCCAAACGATAGGACCGAGTCAGGGATTTTAGTCTGTCACTCTAAAATCTCCAATTATATGCCCGATAATTTTATTTCACTATTTTTTTGCACACAACTTCCAAGGGCTTAGACCTCCTTGAATCTTGGATGTGATTTTCACTTTAGTTGTAAAACTCAATATATTTTAACAAATTAATTGACCAGATTGAAAGTAAATTAAGATCGAAGTGACAAGATCATCACAATTTCTTAAACATTTTCATTGCTTCACCAATTTAAATCACCATTTCACAAATCTCAAGACAACGAGAAAGACAGAGAAAATTACTCAGATCTCATGAGGAAAACACATCAAAACTCAGAATTCATATATAAAATCAAAGTCATACAAACTACCATAATAAATAAACTTTTCTCTAATTTATCCCCAAGAAAACTCCTCGAAGTTCCTCTGAATCTCTTTTTCTTTACAACACACAGAATTCCTCTTTGAAGCAGCAAGGAGGAAGAAATCTCTCACTTTCCATCCACTCGTACAATCTCTCGAAGAATTCCTCACAATTTAGACTCTCTACACTTGTTGCACACTTTAATTTTGAGTCTCCCCTCTCTTCAGGACCTTTCTAACATCCAGGACCACTCTAATTTTTGGTCAAAATATNCACTCTTACAATCTCTCGAAGAATTCCTCACAATTTAAACTCTCTAGCAAACTCTCTACACACTAATGGAACATTTCTAACCTCCAGAATCTCTACGCTCTTCTAATTTTTGTCCAAAATATTTTTTAAAGTTGTGGATGAGCTTTCCCAAGAGTTGTCTAAGCATCCCTTCAAAATTTGTCCTCATCCAAAGCCTGGTTGAACATAACCGCCGAGCTCGCCGTTGCCGGCCTCGAGGGCACCGTCGGCGGACCTTCTTAATGAATTAATTCTGGACTCTCGGGAAAATCTCATCGTCGGCGGGGTCGATGGCACCGTCGGCGCTCTAGTTCAATTCTTCACATTTTGGTCCTTTTTGCTTTAAATTCACTCCTTTTCACATCTTTTTTACTCCAACTTAGTCTGCGCCCTAGTTCAAATCTTCACATTTTGGTCTTTTTCGCTCCAAATTCACTCCTTTTTGCATCTTTTTGCTCCAATGAACTAATTCATCATTCCTGCAACAAAACATCAAAAATACCTTTCTTTAAAGTGCAATATCATCAAAAATCATATAAAATAGGTATGAAAATCTCAACATATTTTCCTTTGGTCAAAATCCCCCAAACTTAACTATTACTTGTCCTCAAGTAATTTTAGTGCTACATAAAAGTTATGATCTACTGTTAAAAAGTTTCAATTCAGAAATACTATAAGTTTGATTCAGATAAACATCATAGTGAGATTTTTAGGAAAAATTCAAGTAATTGAATTAACTTAGTAGCCACAAGATTATCTAGTCATCAAGATTAAGAGTTCTATTCAAGTAATAAAATTAACTCTATAGCCACAAGATTATCTAGTCATCAAGTTTAAGAGTTCTACTTTTCTAACATTTCAAGAATGACTATATGTTGTAATATTAAGTCACTTAGAATATTCAAATGATAGGAACTTTATGGGAACACTACTAGTAAAAGATCAAATGACTATATGTTGCAATATTAAGTCACTTAGAATATTTAAATGATAGGAACTTCATGAGAACTCTATTAGTAAAAGATCTAATCCATAAATATAAGTTCAAGAATGTATTTAGGTTTTCTCTTTAGATAGGTCTAGTGAAGCCAATTTTTGATTAGGCATATCCTAAAGCTTCTCCTCACTCCCATAATTTTTTTTTCTTTATTTTATCTTTTTCATTTGGATTGCTTTGAACCTATATGTTTTTCTTTTCTTTTTAGGAATTGTTTTCAATCCTTTCTTTTTCCTTTTTCAAGTGAGGATTATTATATCTGGATAGCCTTTAATGATTTTGAACATCACATTTCTTTCCCTAAATTTGAAACTCAAAGCATTCCTTTACCTTATAAATATTT
>JXCR01148680.1:70042-95731 GCA_002079205.1 Phalaenopsis hybrid cultivar | reverse complement strand
AAAAAAAATATGGTTAAAAGACTTGTGAAAGGAGGCATCCATTGAAAAATACATCGAATCAGGACACATTTTGAAGAGATACTAAGGCACCTCTTAGAAAATTATAAAAGAAGGAAGTTGAGAGAAAAATGGGGGGAGTCCTGAGAAGTTCTTGAAATAGTTTGTAGAGAAACTTTTGGAGAGATTTTTCAGGCACCACAAATTTACTTTACCCTTTTTTGTTTTTAGTTTTATTGTGACAGTTACGAGTGTTGTAAGAGAGAAGAGATTCAAAAGAACTTCAAGAGTTTGGTGAAGGATTTGAGATAAGTTTTTATCTTTTTTTTTAAATTACTTTTTATTTTAATTGAGACGTCTTGTTGGTTTAATAATGATTTCTACTTTTACATTAATGTGTGGTTTTGTTTTTTCTATGGATTCTGGGTAGTTTTCTTTATCTCTTCTTAAAATGATAAGTAATTAAGTGTTGGATGGAAGTTGTGGAGAGTATTGATCTTTAAAGAGACTTCTTAGTGGTTTGGCAATGATTTCTACTTTTAAACTAAAGTGTGGTTTTATTTTCTCAATGTATTCTGAGTAGTTTTCTTTATTTTTCTACTTTTAAACTAAAGTGTGTTTTTTTTTTCTCCATGGATTCTGAGTAGTTTTCTTTATCTTTCTTCTTGAAATTGATAAGTGGTTTTATTTTCTCCATGGATTCTGAGTAGTTTTCTTTATCTTTCTTCTTAAAATGATAGGTATTTTCTCCATAGATTCTGAGTAGTTTTCTTTATCTTTCTTTTTAAAATGATAAGTAATTGTTTTCTCCATGGATTCTGAGTAGTTTTCTTTATCTTTCTTCTTAAAATGATAAGTAATTAGTGTTGGATGGAAGTTGTGGAGAGTATTAATCTTTAATGTTGGAAGAAGTTGTGATGATTTAATTTCATGTACTTCATTTACTTCTTGATCTGGCCCATTTAGATGTTAAAATTTGTTGTGAGAATATGTAAGAATCGGGATGGTATTTTCTCAGTCAACAAATGGAAAGGATCACATGGGGCTGTATGAATGAGAATGTAATTCATTTGATTTAGTGAGAATAAATAGGAAAATAATCTTTGAAGGGTGTAGAGTTAGAGGACTTTAGAGTGACAGGCTAAAGCTTCCAACATGGTTTATTATTTTTGGTTCTGATACGAGATGTCAGCCCCCAGGTGGAGGGAATCGAGGGAACTCTAGAGTGAGAGCTGGTATCTTCCCTACCTAGCCGGTCTTTAGAATTATTCAAACTTTAAATTAGCCAATGTTCTTCATAACATCTCTAGTAAGGATAAAGAATAATTTTGCTCCTATTTGGCACAAAAAAATTTGAATATTTCCAAAACATAATTCCTATACTTATTACTGATTCATGATAAGGAGAAAGATATTTCATATTCAGTGCTTTTCTCTTACATAAACTCAAGTTATTTTTAGAAGTTATTTTTTTTGTCAAAATATCAAAAATACCAAAAAGAATTGAATTTTAATTACTCTAAAAATATCTATAGTTTAAGTAATTGTCTTTTTAAAATATAAAGTTTGTTTTTTAGAAGTGCATATTGTGAACTCCATGTGGGTTCGATATTTGGGGCTTAATTAAAAAGTCCTATATTACTTGGTAACAATATGTATACTTGCATAGTATCCCAATATATATATAAATTAAAAAATTAAATTCTTATTTTCTCTGGATCAAGTTTTTGGTGTTGTTGCAAAGTAGGAAATATAAGTGAAGAATATAATTGCATACATTGTTATTCTGTTGCATATAAACAATCGAGATCATTATGTCAGCTGGTCAGGCCAGGGCTGGTTGCTAGTGTGGTCAAGGGAGTCAGAGGAAGCTTAATGGTGATTAACCCTGAGGTTTGAGGGCTCGTAGAAAAGATTCACTTGGTTTAGCTACTTTTGGAAGAGATCCCATAATTCAAGGGACCTTTGGTCCATGACTCAACTAGCTTGGTTCCTAGGTCTCAAATTTTAGCTGTGGTGACCATGGCTTGGTTAATTTTAATGGATTTGGTCAAATTTAGGGTTTGGGTTCAAAATTGGGCTTTTGATTTGAACTGGGGTCTAGGTTGGGTTTGGGCTAATATTTGGGTCAATNCGTGCTATCAAAGGATAGATTCAAGCATATTTTCTCACAGCACACCTACTTCTAGTTGGGTCCCCTCTCAACAACGATCTACTAGATGAGTGGATACTGCAAGTGGAACAGTCCAGTGTCAGACATTGGGAAATGTTCTTCGATGGAGCTTTGCATCCAAAAGAGACAAAGGGTCAGGAACAGTTACGCCAGGTAAAGTAGGAGTCAGTCTGATCTTCATTACACCGGATCAGGAAATGTTGAGATTCTCATACCACCTAACAGAGCCATGTCCAAATAATTAAGCAGAGCATGAAGCACTAATCAATGGGTTGGAATTGACAATCTCGATGGACATAGTAGACATTTCCATCTATGGCGACTCAAAACTCATCATTCAATAGGTCACCAGACAATACAAGATTTTGAAACCAACATTAGTAGAATACCATCAGTATACAATGAAGTTGCTGGAACAGAACCTTAGTGTGACACTGTATAGGATTCCTCAGGGAGATAACACCCGTGTCGATGCTTTACCAAAGCTTGCTAAGGAATTGGCCTATTCTCTAGAGGATTCCATTGATATTACAATGCAAGGACGTCAAATTTTGTCAAATATCGACCTTAACAGTCTACATAAGCTAAAAAAAGAAGAATATATAGTAGTTGTGGTAGCAGACAATACCGAAGATTGGCGTAGGCCATTGATAAAATATTTACAAACATGAAAACTATCATAAGACAAGTCTGAAGCATATCATATCACGAGAAGAGCTATGTCACATTCCTTGGTAGGTGATGTTCTATACAGAATATCCTTTGATCATATGTGGCTGCGATGTCTAAGCATGGATTGTGTGGTGCTCACCAGTCAGGGCCAAAAATTGTCACCTATGTCAGGTGCTTGGAGTGGTCTTGCACGATCCTCCAAAAGTGCTACACCTAACTTTCACCTTGTGGCCATTCGAGTGTTGGGGCACGGATATAGTGGGTCCGATAGACCCTCAATCTTCCAAGGGACAGAGATTTATTCTTGCAGCTACATATTAATTCTCCAAGTGGGCAGAGGTAGTGTCGATATGAGAGATCACAACGCATCATGTTCTGCAATTTTTCAAGTATCAGATCGTCTACTATTTTGGTGTACAACGCAGAGTTATTTCTGACAATGAGCCATCCTTCAAAAGCACATAAATCAACAATTTCGTCAAACGACATGGAATATACTGGAGATATTCTATAATTTACTACCCTAAAGTAAATGGCCTAGCTTATGCTTTCAATAAGACTCTCATGCAAATATTAAAGAAGACATTGGACAAAAATAAGAAAAGATGGCATGAGAAGTTGTTAAAAACTTTGTGGGCCTACCAGACTACGTTCAAAACACCTACTCAATGTACGTTGTATTCACTAGTGTAAGGATCTGAAGTCGTACTCTTGCTGGAAGTGCAGACATCTTCTCTTAGAGTCGCTGTCACCAATCAAAAAATAGTTAAAGACAACGCTAAGCTCAGATTGACAGAACTAGAAGCCCTCAAAGAAAAATGATTAGAAGCACAGTAGAATCTGGAGCTCTGCCAAGTGAAGATAATCCGAGCTTACGATAAATTGGTCCCCCCAAGGACATTCAAGGTCGGTGAACTTATACTCGTTCTTAGGAGGCCTATCCTTGTACACCACAGAATAGGTAAAAAATTTGAACCGATATGGGAGGGACCATTTGAAGGTCTTTTCAGGAGGATCTTACCAGTTGATGGATTTCTAAGGAGAAAGGCCCATGCCACTGGTCAATGGACAATATTTGAAGAAATACTATAAAACTTGATGTTCTACGATAAGAATTTAATGAAGAGCTACTGGTTTTGAGGATGGCTATTTGGCTAGCATCTATGACTGGGTCCAAAAATTTATAATAAGATCAATTTTAATAAAATTAAATTTGAATTTGCACTTTTCAATTTTCCCCCTTAATTTTGAATTTCATTAAATTAAATTAAATTAAATGTCCTTACACACATAAAAATATTAAAGATTGCTTAATAATGGTTTGTTATTGTTCTTATTCGTGCAAAAGTATCAACAAGATGACATTTCACCTGCTTTATGCAGGAAAATGTTAGGCCAGAGGTTGATCTTCACATTCAAAGACAGCTTACATCTCACACTTAATGAAGAAAAGGAAGCCCAGGGCGGCATCATAAGTTTTGACTTGAACTACGGTCAAGTCAATGTAGTCTAGTGGGTCCCTTGATGGACATTGTCAGTCACCATGAAGCGGAATGATTACTATTAATTCTCAGAATCAGTACCCTAGAGCACTTCTCATTGAAGAGGAAGAAAGATAGGGAAATACAGTACCTGATGAAGTAGAATAGTTAGCTCCAGTCGATGTCACTACGTTGATAGGAGAATTCGTTGGCGCCAGTGAAGAAAGAGTTCCAGAAGTACCACTGAGGAAGAAGCAGCGCAGGAACGTCAACCGGCGNTATAATAAGATCAATTTTAATAAAATTAAATTTGAATTTGCACTTTTCAATTTTCCCCCTTAATTTTGAATTAAATTAAATTAAATTAAATTAAATGTCCTTACACACATAAAAATTTTAAAGATCGCTTAATAATGGTTTGTTATTGTTCTTATTCGTGCAAAAGTATCAACAAGATGACGTTTCACCTGCTTTATGCAGGAAAATGTTGGGCCGGAGGTTGATCTTCACATTCAAAGACAGCTTACATCTCACACTTAATGAAGAAAAGGAAGCCCAGGGCGGCATCATAAGTTTTGACTTGAACTACGGTCAAGTCAATGTAGGCTAGTGGGTCCCTTGATGAACATTGTCAGTCACCATGAAGCGGAATGATTACTATTAAAAAATCATAATCAGTGCCCTAGAGCACTTCTCATTGAAGAGGAAGAAAGATAGGGAAATACAATACCTGATGAAGTAGAATAGTTAGCTCCAGTCGATGTCACTACGTTGATAGGAGAATTGGTTGGCGCTAGTGAAGAAAGAGTTCCAGAAGTACCATTGAGGAAGAAGCAGCGCAGGAACGTAAACCGGCTTAAACATAGAGCTTTTGTTTGCTTAGAGAAGCGACGGGTTAGAGAAGCATTAAGTTCTATTCAAGAAGATGAAATTTATTATCCAAATTCAGAGGAAACCTCCACCAGTCTACTAATTACCGAAGATGAGCCAGAGACACTTGCAGAGCCTGCACCTTCAGGGATCCCTGATGAGCTTTATGTGGGATGCCCCATGTGCAATGCAGAAATTTTGACAAGGAAATCATCGGCTGGAACCTTTGCAGAGTGCCCAGAGTGCAACATTCTCCTCTTGGAGAGATATAGGACATTCAAAGAGTATATAGCAACAAGCATGAGACTTAGAAGTGTCGAGCACCCAGACGTTGATTCGTACAATCCACAGTTTGAGAGACAGGGCCATTTTCGATTTCATTAGAGATCCATTAAGAGGTTCAGCCCCAGTAGTTACAGATGATACCAAGATCCAAACTCGAGAAGATACGCTGTGTCCAGAAATAAAATTTGAACACTACAAAGAAATTCAAGGAAAATATGTCAACATCCTGGAAGGATTGAAGCTTTTATCTCAATTCTCTTTATAAATGTTAATGTGAAGTATGGGATTATATTCTTAATTTCTTTAATTATAATTCTTACTTTGCAATGATGCCAAAAACTTGATCCCAAGAAAATCTAGGTAAACGCTTACTTTGAAGCAAATAAGAATACATTTATAATATTTAAATATGAGATACTATGCAAGTATACGTATGGTTCTCAAGTAATATAGGACTTTTTGAGTAAGCCCCAAATATCAAACCCACAGGGACAACAAAAATATGAAACTAAAAATCATAAGAAATTAGATAACAAATTATACTTAGCAAAATATTATTACTCAAACTATAGATGCTATAATAGGAAATAAAGTTTGATTCTTTTTGTAATTTTTGATAATTAAAAATAAAACAAGCAACTAACTAACTTAACTAGATATTTGCAAGATGAAAGCAATATAAATAAAATATCTTTTTCCTTATCATGAATCAGTNACTTAACTAGATATTTGCAAGATGAAAGCAATATAAATAAAATATCTTTTTCCTTATCATGAATCAGTAAAAAGTCTAGAAATTTTGTTGTGGAAGTATTCTAATTGCGTTGTGTCAAATAGGAACAATAATTTTCCTTACCCTTACTAGAGATGCTATAAAGAACATTGGTCAATCTATAGTTTGAATAATCTTGAAGATGGGTTAGGTAAAGAAAATACTAGCTCTCATTCTAGAGTTTCCTCTTCTCCCTTCACCTAGGAACTAAAATCTCGCATTAAAACCTAAAAATATAAATCAAATTGGGGGCTTTAGCTTGTTCTCTAAAGTCCTCTAATTCTACATACTTGTAAGTTTATTTCTTTATTTATTTGCACTCAACCTCATGAACTAAATTCTCTTCCAGGAAATAAAATGCGATTACTACCATCCAATACTTAATCACTTAATATTTTAAGGAAAAAGATAAAGAAAACAACTCAAAATTCATGGAGAAACTACAACCACACTTAAGTTTGAAAGTAGAAATCATGCACACAAACAAGAAGTTTAAATTAAAACCAAATGTAGTCATNTCGCATTAAAACCTAAAAATATAAATCAAATTGGGGGCTTTAGCTTGTTCTCTAAAGTCCTCTAATTCTACAGACTTGTAAGTTTATTTCTTTATTTATTTGAACTCAACCTCATGAACTAAATTCTCTTCCATGAAATAAAATGTGATTATTACCATCCAATACTTAATCACTTAATATTTTAAGGAAAAAGATAAAGAAAATAACTCAAAATTCATGGAGAAACTACAACCACACTTAAGTTTGAAAGTAGAAATCATGCACAAAAACAAGAAGTTTAAATTAAAACCAAATGTAGTCATAGAGATAAAAACTTATCTCAAAATCCTCTCTACCAAAGTCTTGAAGTTCCTTTGAATCTCTTCCTTCACTTACAATACAAACAAAAACTTGAAATAAAAAGAAAAGTATACGGTGGTAGGGGCAGCCGCGGGGGCGTGTGGTGGTTGGCTTTAGATTGGTCTCGTGGACGATGGCTGATCCTTTCAATCCAAGTCTTCTTTTATAATTTTCCAAAAGGTGTCTTGGTGTCTCCTTAAAATGTGTCTCCATTCAATAAATCTTCTAGAAGCTGCCTCTTTTTAAAAGTTAATTGAATGAATGTTTGTATCCATTAACTATTTCCCACGCTTTCACCAAGGGTTTCTTCGAACACCTCCTCAAAAATTCTTCCAAATTCAAAGAAACATCAAATAACTACTTCTGATACTTAAGCGCGGGGTACCTGGTGCTTAGGAACTGCTCTCTCTGTTATTCTGGGCGCTTAGGCGCCTCAGTTCATTTTCGCTCTAAATTTGTTCCTTTTTCACTCCTTTCACCATTTTTATCCATTTGATTATACATGAAAGAAAAAATACAAATACTTTTCATTAAAGCGCAATATCTCAAAAATAGGTATAAAAAAGTGTACACAAAGACTAAATGTTTTAAATGTATCAAAATCCCACAAACTTAAAATGTTACTTGTCCTCAAGTGACAACCCAATCCTTTAAAATTAAATAAGTATATTATGTAAAAGAGTTTCCTTAGGATATTCTAAGATTTTAATATAGAAATATAGTAGTCAAATATAGAAAAAAAATATTAGTATATGAGACCAACATAAAATTTATAAATTTTTAAAGTGAAGAAGTATGAAAATATGAGTTCCTATCTAGTTCAGAAATATTGTAAATTCTCTAAATATAGAGTTTAGGCATTTTATCCTCTTCACTTATAAATTTTTATTAAGAATAATTATAGTTACTATATTATATTCTTATGTTTAAGAGTTTCTCAAGTCTTATACTTTAAAAAGATTAGATGTGGAACCAATTTTTGATTAAACACTAATCCTCAAGCTTCTTCTCCCTTTTTCAACTTTTATTTTCTTTTTTCCTTCTTTTTTTCTTCTTCTTTCCTTTTTCAGGCAANGTGGAACCAATTTTTGATTAAACACTAATCCTCAAGCTTCTTCTCCCTTTTTCAACTTTTATTTTCTTTTTTTCTTCTTTTTTTCTTTCTTCTTTTTTTCTTCTTCTTTCCTTTTTCAGGCAGGGATTACTATATCTAGATTGGCCTTTAATGATTTTGAATTTTATTCTTCCTTTCTTAAAGCAAAGTTTTGACATAAATCTTTTACTTAAAAATATAAAAATAGTTTTGAAAATTATTTTTAATAAAAGAAATTGAAGCATTGAAAATAAAAGTCTAACCCATCTAAATTTTTCAAAAATACAATTTCTCTTACTAAAGATAGTTACACAATATTTATCTTCTCCACACTAAAAATTGTTAACTTTATGTTTTTATTCGTTACTATAATTTTAAACTAAATTCTCTTAGNAATTTCTCTTACTAAAGATAGTTACACAATATTTATCTTCTCCACACTAAAAATTGTTAACTTTATGTTTTTCTTCGTTACTATAATTTTTAACTAAATTCTCTTAGTCATTTCTATATTCAAAATTTCACTTCCCTAATATAACTTCATATACATAATCATTTTTTTTCTTCAAATCAAAATCAAATNAAAATACCTGGTAGTAATTTGAATATTATATGCATGATGGTTTTAAGTGAAAGTTAGCAATATTACAAACCTTCCTAAGATCTAGAATTATGTTTAACACGGACTAACTAAATACACAAAACAACACATATAACATAATTACTACCACAAAAATAAAATAAATACTCACAATAACATAAATACATCACAACAGTGCCCAACAAAATCAAACACAAACAAAATTAACAATCTCAACAAGTACAACTCAATACAATACAATGATATAGTATAATTGTTCCACAAAAAGTTCACAATAAAAATAAATGTTATAAAATTGATATTTTGGATATTGAGGAAAAACTACACTCTAGTCACCTCTCATGAGGTTTTCCATAGATGAGTGGAATTTCTCATCACAATCACTATATCTTCTCATATATCCAACTATATGATCTGCAAAATTTTCTAAATTCAATACCTTACCAGCAGTATTTTTGAAGTTGTTCAATATCCATTGCAATAATTGTGACAGTGAATCAGATCTAGAAGTATGACCTTGTGATGTTGAAGCACGTGAAATGGAAGCTTCAGTTGTAGAGGCACCTGAACTGCTAGAAAATCCACCTTTCCAACCAAAGATTGAATGATGTGAATAAGACTTCACATTGTTACTAGTAATTGGCTTGAGTGGCTGCAATATCTACTCCCAACTATCAAATCTAACACATGTCAGCTCGCTTAATAAAAAGATCAAGGATGTGAATCCTAAACCTGCAGTAGTAGCAGCAATGACAGAACTGATGATAACATCATAAATCAAAGCTCCAACCTTGATGGGCTTGAACTGCTAAATACAATAGCTCAAGGCTACTTTATCTCGGGTCACTTCACTGAGGTGATTTGTTGGTAGCAGACGAGCAGAAATAAAGTAGTGCCACAGTTTGCCGTCGCATCCAACTTTGAAGTGGGGAAGTTGACTCTTCTTTCATTAGTAATCTTCCATAATCCCCTTCCACCAGTCAACAATAAAATAATCTCATCTAACTCCTCCTCGTTCGGACTATAGTTTAAATAAAAGCATATTGTGCTAGGGGGAAATTGATAGAACTGGTTTATTACCTCCGGTGAGAAAGGTAATTGTTTCCCTCTAACCATGACTCCTTCTTCTTCGGCCTCTGGGAGATTTGCATAGAACTCCCAAATAATAGATATAACAACCACAATAGAAAAATAGCAAAAACACTCCCACTGTCGGCGAACAATCACATCCTCTACTGCTCCACATGGACATTTGCAACACTGCTCAGAGATCAATTTTCTCAATTTAAGTGCAACATTGTGTCTATACTGAGCTCTCGAACTAACATTTTTTTAATCGAATTGAGCTTTTCCTTTGCTCCTATTCAACCTTGGGGTCATTTCTAAAAATCATATAAAATTCACAATAAATCCTAAATTCAACTCTAAATCATTAAACTCAACTCCTAAAAGCTTAAACTACCATTTCTACGTATTTTCGATAGATTTTTCTCAAATTTTCACTAAGAATAGTGATTTTCAGTCAAATCCATAATTTTCTCAAAATACATGGTGAAAATCAAAGATTTTTACATAGAAGTGAAGCTCTACCTTAAGAGGATCAAATCTAACAAATTTTACTTGAAACCACACTTAGGATGATACCCTTGCTCTCCAAATCACAAAAATTGAAGTTAGGAGATGAAGTTGGGGAAAAAATGGAGTTTTTCAGCCAAAAAATTCACTTTAAACCATTCGTGAACTGGTTTACGTGAACCGCGCTTAAGCGCAAATCATTTAACTTTTAGGTGTCAATCTCTCCAGTTAACTTGCGCTTAAGTATGGAGACTTGTCGCTTAGGCACCAATGCACAAATTTTGACATTTTTAGTTTTAAGTAACATGCACTTATAGCTTAAGTCATCAATCCAAAATGGTCATATAAATCTTTAATATCTATTTTCTTCCCTTTCAACTCTCCTCTACCTTAATTTTCATTAATGTTAACTAATTCAGTTCAACACAAAATAATACAAAATTTCACACAAAAAACACTTATATTAGTTCACAAATAATTACAAATACTTTTAATACATAGATTCTCAATCGAAAGAGTCTTGGATGAGATAGTTCCTAACACAATCACTAAACAATCATAACATTAAAAACACACTAAACAAACTTAACATTAATAAACAAATACTAAACACAAAAACATTATACAAAGTACTTAATTTCACTCTCCTTCGGTTGGAACGAATCTTAGTCTATCATTAGTCTCTTCTTGGGCATTTGGAATGTAAATCTGATGGAATGGACGGTGGTGAAGAACTCTGGTTGAGTCTTCTTCAATCCATTTATTTTTCAAAAAGATAGCCATGTTTGTTTCATCCACAAAGCTAGTATGGATAAATTTCATCTTAAGTTGCCATCCCATATGCTCCAGATGTGCTTTAACTTCCATCACTTTTGCTTTAATTGAAGCCACGTCAGCCTCAATTTTAGTGATTTTCTCCGCTATTCCTTCAATAACAGCTAGGAAATCGTTGTATAACTCTTGCACACTCTGACTAATGAATTTATTCTTTGTAACTTCCTCCTTCTTCTTCAAATCACTCTCCCAAGATGACATCTTTCCAGGAACTCTCACTCTTCAAATATAATTTCGGGTTAAATTTAAAATGTGGTGAGATTTCTCCTCATACCCTTCTATTATAGGCTCTACATCACACCTAAAACTCTAAAAATGTTTTCAAACCACTAACCCACATTTAAACCCACTAAACCATGTTTAAAACTTCTATAAACATCATTTAGCATGTTTAGTAAACTACCGCGCTTAAGCGTCAAAGGTTGGCGCTTAAGCGTCAGTGCTTAATTTAGTACAGGTCAGCTTAACACCCAAAAAATCATTCTAACATATCTAAGTCATCTTTTAAGGTCTTAGAATCATTACAAAATTGTTATATATCCAATATACTACCAAGATTTTCTAAATCAAACATAAAAACATAACATTCAAAGCAAACACACACATAACTATGGGTTGCTCCCACAAAGTGCTTGGTTTAACGTCGTCAGTCTAATGTAACCAATACTTATTCTAGTTGACCAATAGTATAAGATCATTCAATTTAAGTTGATCCCCTAAAAAGTAGGGTTTCAGCCTATGCCCATTCACTTTAAATATTTTATCAGTTTTATAATCTTTGATATCCACAGTTCCATAAGGATAAACTTTTATCACAACAAATGGGCGCATCTACTTGAACTTATGTTTGCCTAAAAATAATCTTATCCTTGCATTATATAGCAAAACATGTTGCCCTTGCTCAAAATTTTAGTAAGAATCCTCCGATCATGCCACATCTTTATCTTTTCTTTATAAATCTTAGCACTTTCATAATATTAAATCCTTATATCTTCAAGCTCATTTAATTCCAATAGTTTTTTCTCACCGACATCCTCTAAATTGTACTTAAATTTCTTAATAGCCCAATATGCTTTATGCTCAAGTTCAACTGGTAAATGACAAGTTTTCTTAAATGTTAGCCTGTATGGGGACATTCCTATAGGAGTTCTATATGCAATCCTATAAGCCCACTAAGCATAGTCAAGTTTGACTAAACAATCCATTTTGGTTGGATTCATAGATTTTTCCAATATTCTTTTAATTTCACAATTAGATAATTCAGTCAAACCGCTTGTCTGAGGATGATAAGCAGAAGCAATTCGATGGTTAATTATTTATTTTTTTAATAATTTCTCCATCATTAAATTTATAAAATGACTTCCATCGTCAGTTATGATCACTCTCAGCATCCCAAATCTACAAAATATGTTTATTTTTAAAAACTTTGTAACACTTTGATCATCACGTCAAGGTAAAACAACATCTTCTATGAAGCAAGAAATGCATATAATGATAAATATAAGTAGAGGAGATTTTAGCATGATATAGCATATCCAGAGGCTATGACTAGATACCTAAGGGTTAATTAGAATGTAGAATTTCCAACTAGCCCTAGTTTTACTCCTTATATGCCAGATCATGAAGAAGAAGAAGAAGAAAAAGAAGAAGAAGAAGAAGAAGAAGAAGAAGAAGAAGAAGAAGAAGAAGAAGAAGAAGAAGATGATGATGATGATGATGATGAGGTAGAGGATAAAAACTGATATTTTAGGAGTTTAACTTGTTTGTTTATTTATTTGTTTGTTATTGTGATTGTTATGTTATTTGTTTTCTTTAAAGTTGTTGTAGTAGGAACTTTTATTTTAATATTTTACTATGGAATGTAATAGAAATTGTGGATTTTTACGTTTTCTGCACATTTAGTATTTTCAATTTTTTATTATGTTTTTAATTCTTAGCAAATCCTTTAAAGTATACCGTGTTTTATGTAACGTTTTAAAGCCTGTATTTTTAAGTTAGTACCTGCAGTATACCAGAGTCTGGTTTCATTTCAGAAATTCTCTACAGGTTAGTTTTTATTTGTATGAAATTACTGTTTTCTGAATTTTTGTACTCAACATTTTTTATTACTTAAAAATTTAAGTTTGGGGGAATGAAAAATTTCTTTTAAAAAAGAAGAAAACTAAATTTTATTTGTCCTCAATTAACTATATTTTTAAACTTAATTTAACATGACCTTGGATATTTGAGTTTAACTTTAAATGACTATATTTATGTTTGTAAATATTATGGTAAATTTAGGTAAATTTTTTTAATAATGAAGGTCAATTCTAAAGTTAAAGATATTTGGTATGAAAAGATAAAATTATGTTTTTTCTATTTAAAGGAAAGGAAATTGTATTTTTGAAGTATTACAAATTTTAGGGTTTCATGTAAGAAGAAAAGAATGAGACTTTATAAAAAATCATCAACACTAATATGAACTTATAAAACAAAGAAAGGTAAAAAGTTTTAACTTTGAGATGAGGATAGTGAAGTTAAAAACTATTAAAGGCTATCAATATATAGTAATCCTCACTTCAAAAAGAAAAGGCAAAAAGAAAGGATTGAAAAGATCCAAAAAAGAAAAGAAAGGATTGAAAAGTTCCTGGAAAAAAAATAAAGAAAAAGAAAAAGAGAAAAAGAATGTGAGGAGAAGCTTGAGGAGATGCCTAATCAAAAAATGGTTTCACTTGAATCAACTTAAGCAAAAGACTTTATTACATTTTTTAAACTTGTATTTCAGTATTAGCACCCTTACTAGTAAGGTTTTCATGAAGTTCTTTTTGTATGGATATTCTAAGTATTCTTGATATAACGAATTACAATTCCTCTTGAAATGAATGAAGATTTAGAAATCTTAGATTTGATTACTATGTATTCTTAAACTTATAGTTTTATTCTAAGTTATTAAAAGTTTTTCTTAAATTTTACTCTTTAATTTATTAAACTAAAGTGTAGAAGTTTATAAGTTAATCTCTATCCTAAGTCATATTTTTATATAGTAAAAGAGTCACTTGAAGACAAGTAACATTTAAGTTTGGGGGATTTTGATATACCAAAATAATGTGTTATTTTAAGTATACATTTTATGCTTATTTTTGGTGATGTTGCACTTTAAGGAATGATATTTTCATATTTTTTTTGCAGGTATATCAATTTTAGACATTTGAAGCAAAAGTAGCAAAAATGACAAAATTTGGAGTCAAAATTGCTAATTTTGTGAATCTGGCGCCTGAAGCATCATTTTACAGAGAGGCGGCGCCTGAAGCGCCAAAATTGGTACTTGAAGCACTAGAACCCAAAACAACGTGGACTTAAGCAATTTGGCGCCTGAAGCGCCATAATCAGTGCCTGAGGTATCAGAGATGACTTTTTATAAATTAAGGCATATCGAGATGAATTTTGCATGAATTTTGAAGAGTCCACATGTTCCAAATGCTACATGAAATGATTCAATGAATTAAGACACTTTGGAAGGTTCTTTGATGAAGGGATATGTATCTTGAATCCATCAAGATTTCTTTTGGAATTCAAAAGGTTTGACTTTTGGATAGAACTTTGGAGGGAATTTTGAACTCTTTTTGGAGGGAGGCAGCCTCTAATAAAAGAGAGGGAAGTCTAAGGCTTGAAAGAGGAGGGCATGAGAAAGAAGAAGGCGGCATATAGAGATTTCGATTGTAAAGANGGAACCTTTGCAGAGTGCCCAGAGTGCAACATTCTCCTCTTGGAGAGATATAGGACATTCAAAGAGTATATAACAGCAAGCATGAGAATTAGAAGTGTCGAGCACCCAGGCGTTGAGTCGTACAATCCACAGTTTGTAGAGATAGGGCCATCTTCGATTTCATTAGAGATCCATTAAGAGGTTCAGCCCCAGTAGTTACAGATGATACCAAGATCCAAACTCGAGAAGATACGCTGGGTCCAGAAATAAAATTTGAACACTACAAAGAAATTCAAGGAAAATACGTCAACATCCCGGAAGGATTGAAGCTTTTATCTCAATTCTCTTTATATATGTTAATGTGAAGTATGGGATTATATTCTTAATTTCCTTAATTATAATTCTTACTTTGCAACGACGCCAAAAATTTGATCCCAAGAAAAGCTAGGTAAACGCTTACTTTGAAGCAAATAAGAATGCATTTATAATATTTAAATATGAGATACTATGCAAGTATACGTATGGTTCTGAAGTAATATAGGACTTTTTGAGTAAGCCCCAAATATCAAACCCACAGGGACAACAACAATATGAAACTNGGATATTGAGGAAAAACTACACTCTAGTCACCTCTCATGAGGTTTTCCATAGATGAGTGGAATTTCTCATCATAATCGCTATATCTTCTCATATATCCAACTATATGATCTGCAAAATTTTCTAAATTCAATACCTGACCAGCAGTATTTTTGAAGTTGTTCAATATCCATTGCAATAATTGTGACAGTGAATCAGATCTAGAAGTATGACCTTGTGATGTTGAAGCACGTGAAATGGAAGCTTCAGTTGTAGAGGCATCTGAACTGCTAGAAAATCCACCTTTCTAACCAAAGATCAAATGATGTGAATAAGACTTCACATTGATACTAGTAATTGGCTTGAGTGGCTGTAGTATCTCCTCCCAACTATCAAATCTAACACATGTCAGCTCGCATAATAAAAAGATCAAGGATGTGAATCCTAAACCCGCAGTAGTAGCAGCAATGACAGAACTGATGATAACATCATAAATCAGAGCTCCAACCTTGATGGGCTTGAACTGCTAAATACAATAACTCAAGGCTACTTTATCTCGGGTCACTTCACTGAGGTAATTTGTTGGTAGCAGACGAACAAAAATAAAGTAGTGCCACAATTTGCTGTCGCATCCAACTTTGAAGTGGGGAAGTTGACTCTTCTTTCATTAGTAATCTTCCATAATCCCCTTCCACCAGTCAACAATAAAATAATCTCATCTAACTCCTCCTCGTTCGGACTATAGTTTAAATAAAAGCATATTGTGCTAGGGGGAAATTGATAGAACTGGTTTATTACCTCCGGTGAGAAAGGTAATTGTTTCCCTCTAACCATGACTCCTTCTTCTTCAGCCTCTGGGAGATTTGCATAGAACTCCCAAATAATAGATATAACAACCACAGTAGAAAAATAGCAAAAACACTCCCACTGTCGGCGAACAATCATATCCTCTACTGCTCCACATGGACACTTGCAACACTGCTCAGAGATCAATTTTCTCAATTTAAGTGCAGCATTGTGTCTATACCGAGCTCTCGAACTAACATTTTTTTAATCAAATTGAGCTTTTCCTTTGTTCCTATTCATCCTTGGGGTCATTTCTAAAAATCATATAAAATTCACAATAAATCCTAAATTCAACTCTAAATCATTAAACTCAACTCCTAAAAGCTTAAACTAACATTTCTATGTATTTTTGATAGATTTTTCTCAAATTTTCACTAAGAATAGTGATTTTTAGTCAAATCCATAATTTTCTCAAAATACATGGTGAAAATCAAAAATTTTTACATAGAAGTGAAGCTCTACCTTAAGAGGATCAAATCTAACAAATTTTACTTGAAACCACACTTAGGATGATACCCTTGCTCTCCAAATCACAAAAATTGAAGTTAGGAGATGAAGTTGGGGAAAAAATGGAGTTTTTCAGCCAAAAAATTCACTTTAAACCATTCGCAAACTGGTTTACGTGAATCACGCTTAAGCGCAAATCATTTAACGCTTAGGTGTCAATCTCTCCGGTTAACTTGCGCTTAAGTATGGACACTTGTCGCTTAGGCACCAATGCACAAATTTTGTCATTTTTAGTTTTAAATAACATGCACTTATAGCTTAAGTCTTCAATCCAAAATGGTCATATAAATCTTTAATATCTATTTTCTTCCCTTTCAACTCTCCTCTACCTTAATTTTCATTAATGTTAACTAATTCAGTTCAACACAAAATAATACAAAATTTCACACAAAAAACACTTATATTAGTTCACAAATAATTACAAATATTTTTAATACATAAATTCTCAATCGAAAGAGTCTTGGATGAGATAGTTCCTATCACAATCACTAAACAATCATAACATTAAAAACACACTAAACAAACTTAACATTAATAAACAAATACTAAACACAAAAACATTATACAAAGTACTTAATTTCACTCTCCTTCGGTTGGAACGAATCTTAGTCTATCATTAGTCTCTTCTTGGGCATTTGGAATGTAAATCTGATGGAATGGACGGTGGTGAAGAACTCTGGTTGAGTCTTCTTCAATCCATTTATTTTTCAAAAAGATAGCCATGTTTGTTTCATCCACAAAGCTAGTATGGATAAATTTCATCTTAAGTTGCCATCCCATATGCTCCAGATGTGCTTTAACTTCCATCACTTTTGCTTTAATTGAAGCCACGTCAGCCTCAATTTTAGTGATTTTCTCCGCTATTCCTTCAATAACAGCTAGGAAATCGTTGTATAACTCTTGCACACTCTGACTAATGAATTTATTCTTTGTAACTTCCTCCTTCTTCTTCAAATCACTCTCCCAAGATGACATCTTTCCAGGAACTCTCACTCTTCACTTAGAATTTTGGGTTAAATTTAAAATGTGGTGAGATTTCTCCTCATACCCTTCTATTATAGGCTCTACATCACACCTAAAACTCTAAAAATGTTTTCAAACCACTAACCCACATTTAAACCCACTAAACCATGTTTAAAACTTCTATAAACATCATTTAGCATGTTTAGTAAACTACCGCGCTTAAGCGTCAAAGGTTGGAGCTTAAGCGTCAGTGCTTAATTTAGTACAGGTCAGCTTAACACCCAAAAACTCATTCTAACATATCTAAGTCATCTTTTAAGGTCTTAGAATCATTTCAAAATTGTTATATATCCAATATACTACCAAGATTTTCTAAATCAAACATAAAAACATAACATTCAAAGAAAGCACACACATAACTATGGGTTGCTCCCACAAAGTGCTTGGTTTAACGTCATCAGTCTGATGTAACCAATACTTATTCTAGTTGACCAATAGTATAAGATCATTCAATTTAAGTTGATCCCCTAAAAAGTAGGGTTTTAGCCTATGCCCATTCACTTTAAATATTTTATCAGTTTTATAATCTTTGATATCCACATCTCCATAAGGATAAACTTTTATCACAACAAATGGGCGCATCTACTTGAACTTATGTTTGCCTAAAAATAATCTTATCCTTGCATTATATAGCAAAACATGTTTCCCTTGCTCAAAATTTTAGTAAGAATCCTCCGATCATGCCACATCTTCATCTTTTCTTTATAAATCTTAGCACTTTCATAAGATTCAATCCTTATATCTTCAAGCTCATTTAATTGCAATAGTCTTTTCTCACCGACATCCTCTAAATTGTACTTAAATTTCTTAATAGCCCAATATGCTTTATGCTCAAGTTCAACTGGTAAATAACAAGTTTTCTCAATTGTTAGCATGTATGGGGACATTCCTATAGGAGTTCTATATGCAATCCTATAAGCCCACTAAGCATAGTCAAGTTTGACTAAACAATCTATTTTGGTTGGATTCACAGACTTTTCCAATATTCTTTTTAATTTCACAATTGGATAATTCAATCAAGCCGCTTGTCTGAGGATGATAAGCAGAAACAATTTGATGGTTAATTATTTATTTTTTAATAATTTCTCCATTATTACATTTAAAAAATGACTTCCATCATTAGTTATGATCACTCTCAGCATCCCAAATCTACAAAATATGTTTATTTTTAAAAACTTTGTAACACTTTGATCATCACGTTGAGGTAAAACAACATCTTCTATGAAGCAAGAAATGCATATAATGATAAATATAAGTAGAGAAGATTTTAGCATGGTATAACATATCCAGAGGCTATGACTAGATATCTAAGGGTTAATTAGAATGTAGAATTTCCAACTAGCCCCAGTTTTACTCCTTATATGCCAGATCATGAAGAAGAAGAAGAAGAAAAAGAAGAAGAAGAAGAAGAAGAAGAAGAATAAGAAGAAGAAGAAGAAGAAGAAGAAGAAGAAGAAGATGATGATGATGATGAGGTAGAGGATGAAAACTGATATTTTAGGAGTTTAGCTTGTTTGTTTATTTATTTGTTTGTTATTGTGATTATTATGTTATTTGTTTTCTTTAAAGTTGTTGTAGTAGGAACTTTTATTTTAATGTTTTATAAGTTAATCTCTATCCTAAGTCATATTTTTATATAGTAAAAGAGTTACTTGAAGACAAGTAACATTTAAGTTTGGGGGATTTTGATATACCAAAATAATGTGTTATTTTAAGTATATATTTTATGCTTATTTTTGGTGATGTTACACTTTAAAGAAGGGTATTTTCATATTTTTGTTGCAGGTATATCAATTTTAGACATTTGAAGCAAAAGTAGCAAAAAGGACAAAATTTGGAGTCAAAATTGCTAATTTTGTGAATCTGGCGCCTGAAGCATCATTTTAAAGAGAGGCGGCGCCTGAAGCGCCAAAATCGGTACTTGAAGCACTAGAACCCAAAACATCGTAGACTTAAGAAATTTGGCGCCTGAAGCGCCATAATCAGTGCCTGAGGTACCAGAGACGACTTTTTATAAATTAAGGCATATCAAGATGAATTTTGCATGAATTTTGAAGAGTCCACATGTTCCAAATGCTCCATGAAATGATTCAATGAATCAAGACACTTTGGAAGGTTCTTTGATGAAGGGATATGTATCTTGAATCCATAGAGATGTCTTTTGGAATTCAAAAGGTTTGACTTTTGGATAGAACTTTGGAGGGAATTTTGAACTCTTTTTGGAGGGAGGCAGCCTCTAATAAAAGAGAGGAAAGTCTAAGGCTTGAAAGAGGAGGGAATGAGAAAGAAGAAGGTGGCATATAGAGATTTTGAATGTAAAGGGAGAGAGGAGAGTTAAAAAGAGAAAGTTAAGGACTTGGAGATTTTCTTCAAG
The DNA here is from genome assembly GCA_002079205.1 of Phalaenopsis hybrid cultivar. Taxonomy (NCBI): domain Eukaryota; kingdom Viridiplantae; phylum Streptophyta; class Magnoliopsida; order Asparagales; family Orchidaceae; genus Phalaenopsis; species Phalaenopsis hybrid cultivar. The sequence continues at coordinate 75,510 of JXCR01148680.1, read as the reverse complement.
GGTTGTAAGAAAAGAGGGAAAGTGAGAGATTTCTTCTTCATTACATTTCCAAGAGAGAATCGAGAGTGCTTATAAGGATAGAAAGTGCTTAAAGGAAACTTCTAGGGATTTTCTTGGGAAGGATTGTGAGATAAGTTGTCTTTTATTTCTTTGTTTTGTAAACTTATTTTTATATATGAAATTCTTNGAGAGATTTCTTCTTCATTACATTTCCAAGAGAGAATCGAGAGTGCTTATAAGGATAGAAAGTGCTTAAAGGGAACTTCTAGGGATTTTCTTGGGAAGGATCGTGAGATAAGTTGTGTCTTTTATTTCTTTGTTTTATAAACTTATTTTTATATATGAAATTCTCGTTTTGTTCTATCATTCTCATGAATTCTAAGTAGTCTTCTCTATCATTCCTCCTACTCTGAAATATGGTTTTGTGAAGATTTGCTTTTTTTATACAAATTTAAATGTAAAAAATTTGTGATGATTTAAACTACGATCTTCATTTACTTTTTCAATCTAGCCAATTGAAATGCTAAAATATGTTGGGAAACATATGATCCAAAAGAGCTATGGTTTTTATAACATAGTGAGAGTCACATTGAATTTCATGGGTGAGGATGTTATCCATGAGGTTGAGTGCAAAAAAATAGAGAAATATACTTTGTTGGATGTAGAATTAGAGATTTTAAGGTGACAGATTAAAATCCCCAATTTGGTTCAGTTGATTGGAACCTAATGCGAGATTGTTAGCCCTCAGGTGAGGGAGTAGTGGGAGCTCTAAAGTGAAAGCTGGTATCTCCCAACCTAACTACAGAATTAAGGACAAAACTCTTGATTAATCAATGTTCTTTATGCACTTGAAAGAGGGTAAAGATAGGATTGCTCCTATTTGACATAATAGAATTTAATATATATTTTTAAATAATTTTAATTTCTTCACAATCCATATACTCATTGTAAAGAGGAATGATGTTTTCTTAAATTTGAACTCTTCGTCACAAAAACTTTGCTTAGTTTTTATAAGTTTACTTTTTAAGTTTAGCAATTAGTTTAATTAACTTAGTTCTTTTAATTGTATTTTATTTAGCATACACTCAATTACTTTAGATTTGAATTTCATACATAAGTTTTGAAGTTTGAATTATGTTTTACATTATAGTCATAAGAATTTTTCATAAGCATTTCCAACTTTTCTGTGGGATCGATATTTAGGATTCTATTAGAGCTCTTTATTACTTGAGCGATACGTATACTTGTGTTATTATTACGGGTTTGGCAGTTTAAAAATTTTAAAAGATAAAATTATTTNCATAAGTTTTGAAGTTTGAATTATGTTTTACATTATAGTCATAAGAATTTTTCATAAGCATTTCCAACTTTTATGTGGGATCGATATTTAGGATTCTATAAGAGCTCTTTATTACTTGAGCGATACGTATACTTGTGTTATTATTACGAGTTTGACGGTTTAAAAATTTTAAAAGATAAAATTATTCTTACTAAAGTTATTTTTATTGAGATTTGCATTGCATAGTTATTATTAGTATTTTTTTGTACGTGTTTTGCAATATTGAAAAATATTTACAAAAATAACACACAAAAACCGCACATCTGTCATACTATAATATGTTCACACTATTGAGTTTGGATCGCTAAGCCTATCTAGATTGGACTAGAGGAACAAACTTGTTATGCCTTTCCATTATCAAGATTAATACCTGATGTGGCCCTTGCACTGAGCAACCTGNTTTACAAAAATAACACACAAAAACCGCACATCTGTCATACTATAATATGTTCACACTATTGAGTTTGGATCGATAAGCCTATCTATATTGGACTAGAGGAACAAACTTGTTATGCCTTTCCATTATCAAGATTAATCCCTGATGTGGCCCTTGCACTGAGCAACCTAGTTCATTATTTTTACTGTATTTTTTGGTGCGATAAAGTAGTACACTGACTAATCTAAACTAAGTTTGGAGCAAACAACATCCTTGTTAGAAGCTTTTCTTTGTCTTAGTCAATAAACACCAATACAACAAACTAACACAAATTAATATAACAAACAAAATTTCCCATTTCTCAGCTCATTGACCTCAATCCCCTCATAGGATTCGTTAAGTCAATGTCTTGTGAAAACACAATAAAGTATGTGTATCTCTCTAGTTTAGTCATTGCACACCGTAGAAGAATCCTTAGAATCCCAATGCCCAATGATCAATTTTTAAGACAACCAAATTAGAGCTTAAGGTAGATGCTAGTCCCTGAACTATTAACTTTGCCTTCAATTTAGATTCCCATCTCATCTATCTTTATCAAGTCGCCTTTGTGCACCTCTTAGTTTAAGAATAAGTTTTTGTATTCTCTTTCATAATGTGTCCAGGCACAACACAAATTCACATTCTAACTACTTAAATAAAATTCCCTAGCAAAGTTAAACCAACTCCATCATCGAAATGTTCCTCTGACTAGCTATAAGGATAAATGATATGTTCCAAAATTGCCCTCCTTGATGCAGTCATGTGATCAACCTCCGGGGTTGGATGTTAGTCTCATTGTATTCCTCCTTAGTCCTCTTATATTGCTGAGTTGCTTTAAGGATGAATAATAAACTCTAACATTGTTCTTCTTGATCTAGTCATTCTGTTTATCTTTTGAGTTGAATGTTAGTTCCAGTGTTTTTCATCCTAGTATAGGCAATCCTCACAGTCTATTCAAATATCTACTAGAATGAATGATAAGCTCCAGCAATGTCCTTCATGATCTAGTTGACATGTTAACCTCTTTGGGTATATGTAAATCTACATCAGTTTTCTTTCTTTTTTTTTTTTACCCAAATGTGTCTTGGTAAACCTGAAATCCCCAATGGATCCCAAACATTATAATTTACAAATCTTCAGCTCTAAATCTCTAACATATCTAGAGCAAATCATATGTCCTTTAAATTTAGTTGATCATTTTTGTCAATGGCAATATGTGCGACATATTTAGAACAATCCACCACACATATTTAAGTCTATTAATTGACCTCATTTTTTTTACATAGGACTTGAGCAAACCTTCCCACTAGTTCAGTGCAGCCACATTAGCCAATAATTTACATTAGCCATTTTTGATCTAGTGTGGACACGCCAGACCTAGGCATGATCACGCTCAAAAGAACCCCAATACATTCACACCTAGCCTAAGCATGACCACACCTGAAAGCTACTCGACATGTTTACACCATCTCTGGGCATAATCACGCCCAGATATATCCTAGAGTGAACACTCTGTGTGGTCACTCCCGGTGAAATTCTACCGATTAGTGGCTTTTGTGCAAAAATTAGAGCACGAACCTCACACCATTTTATTGTCAACAATCTGTGGCTCACCCAATCATTTAATTTATGATGGTTGTCGGCCAACCACTTAATTATATGTCCATGAAGGGCTCTATCACTGCCTTCCCAGTCTATAAATAGGTGGTCTTCTAACACTCTTCGTAACAGACTCCCTGACATTTAGATACTTAAGACTGGCTCAAAAACTTTGGCAATAGTATAAAGGAAAGAGTACTCTGACAAACCTCATCCCCTCAGATCAACCTCCTTTGTTAAGCCCTCTCCCCTCTCTTTTAATCAAACTATTTATATTATGTTTCATAGTTATCCTAGTTATTCAACTCAATATACTTTGATTAGGCTTAGATATAGGCTCAACTCAGGTCGACCCAAACCTAACATATGCCTAAATCACTTAGACTCGAACCTCACCTAACTTAACCTTAAACCTAACCTAACCCATCATCTAACTCAAACCATAAACCAAGCCTAAACCTAACCTTACCCAAAACATAACCTAACCCTAAACCTATCCTAAACTAAAACAATCCCAAACCTTAACCTGAAACCTAACTCAACCCAAACCCAGGTATGACCCAACCCAAACCTGACCCAACTTAAACTTAACCCAAACCCAGGTCTGAACCAATCTATACTTAACCCAACTTGGACCTGACTCAACACAAGTCTAACCTAATCAAAACCCTAAACCTAACCAACCAAACATGACCCAACCAAGGCTCAACCTAACTTGGGTCAACCTTAACCAAACCTAAGTTAACCTAAGTTAACCCTCTCAAACCTAGATTAACCCTAATTAAATCCAAGTCAACTTGGGTCAAACCATCTTAATTGGAGTCAACTCAAATCAAACCCAACCCTAATATGGGTTAACCCAGTCTAACCCAAGTCAACCCTAATCAAACTCAAGTCAACTCGAGTCAACCCAATTCAAATTTAGCTCTATCAGGTCAACTCAGCTTAATCTAGGTCTATCCAGCTTAACCCGAGTCAACCAAATTCAAACCTAACTCAACCCAGGTCAATCCAACTTAACCTAGGTCAACCCAAACTAAACTTGAGTCAACCAAAGTTAATCTTAGGTCAACCAAAGCCAGCTCAAGTTTAATCTAGACCTAAATCAGCTAATTCATATCATACCTCAGCTTAATACGAAGCTAACCTAAGCTAGAAATTCCGCATACTTCAGCTCAACCTCAGCCCAAGTCTAATCCAAGGTTAAGTATACATATTATGTTATGTGTGTTATTTCATATTTCATGTCACATGTCATTTAATGTTCAAAAACCGAATAAAAATGACAAAAACAATATATATAAAAAAAAGGCAGAAACCTCCCACAAGATTTTTTTCTCCACAAACATCAAACCTTAAACAAAATTAAAAAAAAAAAAAAACTTAGAAAACTCTAATTTCTTAATATTACTGAAAACCTAGGAATTGAAACAAGATATGAATTCAAATATTGAACTTTAAATAAACATCTAAAACATATCATGATAGAGAACAAGAATAGAACCTAAGTAAATCCGACATAAACCTTAGGTAGGCTAACTTATATACCAAACTGAGGACTATACACTTACCTCAGTTCAATGTGAGTATAAAAGCCTAGATTAGTCTAGGTACCCTAGTTAGTACTAAGGACTGAGACATACAAAATAATAAACCTACCCTCTGAGACTAGAGGGAATACCTTAGATTAAAGTAACCCATGTTTTCTAACGAAGGCATTTCAGACTGGTTCAAAATTATGAATCCTTCATGCTATGACATCCAGGGGGGTTCTTGGTTATGTGGATGGTCATAGTCGACAGATACCAATGTTCTAGGGACGACAAAAATCCATGAGCATTTTGATTAGGGACATTATTCCCAAAGTCTAGGTTAGTCCACCCCTAGAATCGTTACAGAGTTCTTCTAGAAATCTTTTCTTACCTAATTTTATCCCAAGGTTTCCAACCACTTTAGTTAGTCAAGTCTAGTACCTCTGATTTATCTTTTGACTTTACATTTTCAGTTCAAACTCATCATTAGACCCTTTCAAAATCACTCTACAAATTTTTTTTAATAGCTTGTTTGAATCTTTTCCATGACAAATTTTCATCAGATTATATGTCTCATCTCTTT